>JACXGI010000864.1:19270-45548 GCA_016801175.1 Esox masquinongy
CGGAGGCGATGAGGCAGCAAAATGATTACTTAATAGTTGATGACTGGCAACTCTTATTTTTATCTCCGGCCAGTGAAGACACTATTTTTTTTTTTTTTTTTTTTTTAGCAGTCATTTCTGAGTGAGCTCATTACATTAACTGTCAAAACTAATAGGGACTAGTTGAATGAATGCAAGTGTTTCAGCCTTAAATATGTCCACTTGTGGTACCAAAACTCTTCTTAACCTGCTTACCCTGGAGCTCTTCGGGAACAGCTTGGCCGAACCCTGCCCTGTAGTCAAGTTTAAAATAAGTTTAGAAAGGTGTTGTCATTGCTGGAAATATTTTTAATCTGATGATATAATAGAAGTGAGGGAGATTACTGTATATCTGTGATGGTAATCAACTTTTTATTTTCAAAATGAATATGGGTTATAACAACGTAAAATAAGATTTTTAAAGATTTTTCAAGCTCTGTTCCCCCCTATACAGTGATAATTCAGTACCTCATCCTTTGTAATTTGGTTGTTATATTTGTGGTGACTTTGTTGATGCATGTTTAAATTCTTAAACATTTCTGGATTAGGAACTGTAGAGAAATGTTTTTGCATCCACGTAAGCTGACATTCATTGACACACTATGTACCCAGTGACTCTCCATCATAAGAACATCTTAGGAAAGGGATCACGTCTTTGTAAGTCATGGGTCCCTGTGTGTCGGGGTGGGAGGTAGTGATGGGGACCCCCCGCATTCAACTTTTGAAATTCAACTTGCTAATGTTTCACATGGTACGGTTGCGCTTGTCAGACAAAATATATTTCTCTCATTTGATCCCAGGATGCACTGGAGACAGCAGCAAGGGCAGAGGGCGGTTTGTCCTTGGACGGTGGCAGTGTTGTGCCCCACATGAAAGAGCTGGAGGAGGACACAGTGCGAAGCAAATACCAGCACAGTGTCAGCGTCCTCAAACCTATACGCTCAACCAGCAAGTAAGCAATGGTCTGCCACCACATGCTGACATATTTTGGTTTTGTATAATTTATCTTTAAAGCGCTTAGCAGAGTTTAGGCACGTTTTACCGGTTAGGTAAAACTTGGTTGTAAAGGTCTGGTAATGACTCAGGCAGTTTTCAAATGCAAAGGATTTGCAACCAAGTTGCAAAGATGACAACTTTCAGAATATGTTGATTTGTCCAATTTACTTTTGGTTAAATTGGGTAGACTATGTACAAAAAGGCTTGTAATTCCTACAGAGTTTACTGATGCAATTACTCTAAAATGTAAGGCTGGCATTCTGTACTTTAACATCTTAGTCATTGTTTCATTTCAAGTCCAACGGGTTGTGGTACAGAACCAAAACAACAAACCCTTATGAACTGTGCTCTATCTGTATCCACTGCCCCCAAAGGCACCAGCACCCAGTGGACAACGCAGGCCTCTTTTCCTTCATGACCTTCAACTGGCTAACGCCACTGGCTGTGCGCGCCCACCGCAAAGGCCACCTGCTATTGGAGGACGTGTGGGCAGTGTCCCAGTTCGAAAGCTGCGAGGTCAACCGTCGTAGGTCAGTACTGACCGCTGCGCACACAAAGGTTACATTGTTTTACCTTTGTGGATACGTACAGAAAGATACGGGAATTGCAACCTTCACAAAAATATACTCAGTACAAAGACATAAGTGCCCCATTACACCACCCCCCAACCAGATAAAGCCTCTCTTTCTCTAACCATCCCGAAACGATCATCCCCCCCTCATTCCGCTCATCACCTCTCCCCCCCCACCTCCAATGACTCCACCGCCTCAGATGAAGTGACTAGCCCACAAAGCCCCAAACTGCAGATAAATAGCGGTGAGGGTCCAAAGCACAATGTAGACTTGTCTTGCTCGCAATACACTGGGGCTTAGTGCTGCTCACAATACACTGGGACTTAGTACTGATCTCAATACACTGGGGCTTAGTACTGATCTCAATTTTTTCTATTGATCGTTTTTTCTTTGTTTTCTATTGGTTTACAGACTTGATCATCTGAATGGAGAGAGGGCTGTTTTCAGATAGCATTATAAAGGGCACCTGGTGCACTAGGACTGAGTTAGCTCAACAGTATTTTCACACAAACATTTTGTTGTGATTTTGATATAAAACCACTGTTAATGCTGTTTGAACTGGTTAATTTGCCATTGTATGTTGAATCTACATCTGTTTTTACAGTCCATGACATTAATGGGGAAATTAAATGAGTGATTGTCTGTTGACTGTGGTTTGATTCTTTGTGCGTGCGCACAGGCTGTCCGGGCTGTGGGAGGAGGAGCGCAGGGTGAAAGGGGACCAGGCCTCCCTTTGCAGTGTGGTCTGGGTGTTCTGTCGGACTCGCTTGCTTCTCTCCATCCTCTGCCTCATGGTCACCCAGCTAGCCGGCTTCAGTGGCCCAGTAAGTAATTCCATCCCATCCTCCTCCTGATCTGGCATAATCTTTCAGTAGCTTCTCCCTTTTTCTTTTTCTATCTATTTCTGTGTCTCTCTCCTCACATTGTTATTAGCAGGGTATTTGTCAATCCCCTGCCTCTGTCCCCTTCTCTTCATCAAGGCTGAGGCCTAAAGGTGAGTGTTAAATGTATTACATGCCATCTCAGTGTCAAAGTGTGGTCTGATTTGTGCCTTACTGACAACTCATTTGAAACAGTGGAACTGGATACTAGAGCTGGGTTATGGGTTATTCTTTTGGATTCAGACTGTGTCAACTGGAATCTATTGTGTGGCTCTTTTGAAGAGACTACAATGTTCTGAGTTATGGAAATTGTGGACCCTTGTTCTTTAGTTAACAACATATAGTTTAAAAACAGTGCTCTTTTCTGTTGCCCTTTAGAGGGCTTCTTTGTGTAGTCCCTGTAAAAAGACAGACTTGTTGCAATTAGGATTGTGATTGTCCATCCTACAGCGGTGTTTTTTGTTATTCTGGTGTTTGTAGGCCTTCCCTAGGTGAGAACATGTGCTTTAGAGTAAAGGGTTGCGTTCATTATGCTCAAAACTGAAGAAAACGGTTCTAAAACAGGAAGGGACTACCTGACCTGACAAATAATAAGCATTCATTTTTGTTTTCTGCTGTAAACTGTTTTCTATTCCCTGCCCTAATGAACGCAACTCAGATGTTAGGCTTACCAGTGCTATTTTTCCAAGGATAGTCTCTGTCATCCTCCTCTCTTCCACGGGGAACACAGTGAGCCTTACTCTGTCTCTATCTACTTGCAAAATCTTTATAGACTTTCCCCAAATTCTCATGTTTTCCAGAAAATTCCCATTTATTTACTTAAGTCCTGATGGGAAAACATTGGGATGTTCTGCAAAACCTGGCAACTGAAAAGTTTAAAGAATTTTGCAAGCCGAGCAAGCCTCTTCAAACAAGACAGTGTCAGTCTGAAGATGGGTACTGCACAATCCTCTGCCCTCACCCATAACTCTCTCGGTTGTTGACATCTCAGTCTTGTTATTGTATGAAGGAAATCAGGGCCTCATCTCCCCTTACTATAGAAGCACAGTAACATATCTGTGTCTCTCGCCCAGGTTCAAGAAACCAGTTAGCATCAAACGTTCCTTTAACCAGCTGGCATGATAACTGATATAATCTACATTAGGGGGTGGGGGTGATGGGCAGTTTGAGGTCGGGGCGAGGGCAAGGCATACAGGTGTTTCTGCTCACTGCTCCCCCATGCAAGGTGGCGTGTGACAGAGGCTGTTCTTCAGATTCCACAGGGCGTCCATTTAAACCCCTCGGCGAGAAATTGAGAATGAAGCGGGCAGAGACCCTGGGGAAGAAAGCCGGTGAGGTAAGGGTATGTTTCTCATGCAGGGCTGGATCAAGAGTTTTCTTTTTCTCTCGTATGTTCTATCTATTTCTTTCTCTCTATCCATCTTTCCTTTTCTCTCTCTCTTAAAAATCGATGATTGGTGACCACAGAGAACTGTAAAAGGCAGTTTGATGTCATTAACATTGTTCTTATTTTAATGTTTGTATGCAATGTCCAATGCTTTTTCTTTTGTTTGGTCACTGAAAAGAACCTGCTTTTTTAAACCAAAGCTTTTGCCCAAAGTCAGACTTTCACATTGGTGCCTCAAAATTAAACCAGTTGTCCCCCTAAATGTGAATTATTGTTGGACTGTTCAAAATCTCAGATTGAATGAGTGGAGAATACTAGGCCTGTATCAACAGACTCTTTTTGGGGGCAAACTAAAATCCTCACTGTTACTAAAAGCCTTGTTGATCTGGTCTGCTTGTGGAACACCATTGCTCATGGAGGCACTGTTCAGTTTTTGTTATTCCTCCACCCCATTCACCATCTCTGGATCATCACTGGACAGTGACACAAGGGGAGACTCAACTAAATATGATGAGATGTCACTTCTCTACCCAGAGGACTCAAAATGGGGAAAAAACCCTGAAAAGACTACATACCCAAACCTTACAAAAGGACTCTGAACTGGTACCTCTGATGTCTGCAGCCTTCGTTTCTCTTTCCTACTGGTTCTGATCGGGTACTTTTTATGGCAAACTGTTTAGGATGGATTTACATGTTGTTAGTGCTCTTTTTTCAAGTTTTTTTAATTTGCCTATTTCAATAAAACATATGCATTTATCAACACTGTAGGTTTACTGATACTCCATGTTTTTTGGATTGATACACTTTCATTGGAATTAGTGTGTGGATGTGTGCGTGTGTGCGTGCGTGCGTGTGTGCGTGTGTTTGTGTTATATTTCAGACAGACTTTTCTGTTCGCTCTGCTCTGTCTTTGTCTGTTTAATCTGCTGACGTTAACTTCCAGACCTTTTTTTAGAAATAACCGCGCGGCACCCCTGTTCTACCCCACCAGCTGTGACTGTAGGTATAATGTTTGAAGGTATCATCTGTCAATCTTTGAATGCATTTACCTGATGATGCAAACACTAGGAGATGTCATGTTGCAATGTGCTTTTCTGTGTATCTCTCTCTCTGTGCCGAAAAAACTGCGGTGTCAAAATATTTCACTGTTTCTCTGCTTCCTTTTTGAAGGATCTTGAAAAAATCTTAGCAAAGGGCCACTGAAAGGTAAAGGGTGAGAGCGGAAACAAATGAAAATTAGGCTGCTGTCTCAAAACCGAACAGGAACTGTTGAGTTTCTATCTTCAGATAACAGTGCGGTAGTCATGGCATGACTGTTTAAGATGGAGTAGATAGCCAACGCGATGGTGGCAATGAGTGATGTACAGTAGATGTCTCTTGGACAAGGTGGTGCTGTCAATCACGCGGCCTATATTCTGTCACCTTCCCCCCTTCTTCTCCCTGTCCGCTCCTCTCCTGCCAGGCCTTTGTGGTAAAGCGGCTGTTGGAGTACACCGAGCAGGCTGTGCCTGACCTGCCCTACGGCCTGGTGTTGGTCCTCGGGCTGTTGTGCACTGAACTCGTCCGCTCCTGGTCCCTGGCGCTAACCTGGGCCCTCAACTACCGCACGGGCAGCCGCCTGCGGGGAGCCATCCTCACCATGGCCTTCCACAAAATCCTGCGGCTCCGCAGCATCCGAGACAAGTCCATGGGCCAGGTGAGAACAGATGGGGGCAGGGCACGAGAGATGGGGTTTTCAGACGTTGTAGAGGCAGTAGTCTTGCGATAATGCTAGCTTCCATTTAGGCTACACCTAAATAAACAAAGGGAAATTATTTAAAAATAGCTCAGCTCGAGCCCAACCTTCTAACGCAATGCAAGCAAGGGCAAAACAGCCTGCCACTGTTTCTGGGACACATGATTCGCAATGTGGTAACATGCATGTGTGTCATTTGAGATAAAGGTAAGGTAAATATTTACTGATGTGAGTCCCTTTGTGGTTCTCTTTCCCTCTCTTTACTCCTTTCTCTTTTTAACTGTTTTTCCTCTCACTTTCTTTCAAACTTTCATGTTCTGTTTTTGTCTCCCACTGTTTTACACTGTCTGTCCCTGCAGTTGATCAACATGTGTTCTAATGATGGTCAGCGGATGTTTGAGGCAGCAGCTGTGGGCAGTCTGCTGGCAGGCGGGCCCCTGATTGCTGTGCTGGGTATGGCTTTCAATCTGGCTATACTGGGTCCTACCTCCTTACTGGGTTCGGCGGTCTTCATCCTCTTCTACCCTGCCATGGTGAGAAGCACACACATACTTGTATAAAGTGAAAATGCATACATGTGGATATATAATGTTTTCTGTCAATATACCTGGTGAATAAATTACTCTGAAGGGGGCCGTATAAATTCAGTTTTACATTTTCACAAATTAAGTTTTCTCGTTTCTGTTTTTTTTTTCCTGCATTTTTTTGGGGGGATTCTTATCAACTAATATTACAAATAGAGAAAGAAATAGCAGTCCATTTCAATTATATCACACCAGAATAAAAAAAAAATTAAGTGTGTGTGTGTGTGTGTGTGTATATATATATATATTTTGTGAGTGTCCTTGAATCTGTCCCTTCCATTGCATTTCTAGCAAAAGAGGAATTTGTGGTCTTTGATGAATGTAGCCTACTGGTGCTGCTATTTTAAACAAATCACAAATGGGTCCATTTATGTTTGCGATATAGCAAGTGCAATTGCTGCATTGAGGTAATGCTCACGGAATACACACAGGCTAGCCCCTTAGCTCCTATCAGCTAATAAACAACACTTGAAACATAGACCGCGCAAGCCCGAGGCTGAAAATGAATTTGCCAGAAATTGTGTTATTCCATTGGGCTATTCCATTTGGCAACACTACTCCGGCTAAGATAGGCTACGAATGGTTAGTTGAATTGCACAATGAATTATGGTATTAGTAGTCATTTGTGTGATTACCAACTATTCATTAAAACAGCAGAAACGCTAAAATCACGGGACCGTTTGTTCTCTAGGTAGAAATTGGTAATCATCATTTTATACATTCAGTCACTATAACTTGCAATATCAAAAAACTTTAATGAGAACAACGTTTTGGTCCGAGGACCTTCATAAGGTCATCTTACGAAATCACGAGTCCATCTTAAATAGGTGAAATTACCTCAAGTGGACCAATAGGGTCTCACATCACATAAACGTCACTCATTGAATAAATAATCAATATCGACTACACAATGGCATAAATGGCATGACATATGGAAGATAAAGTTTCCATTATACTTCGCTAAGATTACCCATAATTATATTGCAACGATAATAAAACACATGACAATAGACATTATCAACAAGATAGTGCAACAATAACATCAACAACCAGATCATATTATTTGAATATTCTATTAACCCATAAATCTCTAGTGGGGCTTCTTCTAGAATCTGTCCCTAGACAGGAATAATAAAAAAGAAAAACAGGATTAAAGCAAAATAGAAATTAAAAAAACAATATATATCCATTCATAGAAAAAGGGGAAAGAGACACAGAACTAGATACATTTCATAACATCATATTGAGCAACTCATCATTCAAGCCCTTAGGTGTCAGGATCTGTAAAGTAAAACTCCAAAAAGCTTCACGTCTTTTTAACAGTAGGTCATGATCACCCCCTCTACGTGGTGGACTGACTTCTTCAATGCCACAAAATCGTAAAGCTGAAATATCATGTTTTTCATCATTGAAGGGTTAGTGCAGCTACTGGATAGTTTCGATCATTTCTACATATTGTACTTTTATCTTCACTTATACGTTGTTTTAGCTTTCTTGAAGTTTTCTCGAAGGGCATGAATGATGAGTTGCTCCTTAATGTGATGTCATGAGATATTATGAAATGTGTGTCTCTTTCCCCTTTTTCTGTGAATGGATATATATTGTTTTTTTTATTTCTATTTTGCTTTAATCCTGATTTTCTTTTTTTTTTTTTTGTTGCTCTAATTCCTGTCTAGGGACAGATTCTAGAAGAAGCCCCACTAGAGTTCTATGGGTTAATAGAATATGCAAATAATATGATCTGGTTGTTGATGTTATGGTTGCTCTATCTTGTTGGTAATGTCTATTGTCATGTGTTTTATTATCTTCGCATTATAATTATGGGTAATCTTAGCAAAGTATAAACTATCTTCCATATGTCACCATTATGTAGTCAATATTAATTATTTATTCAATGAGTGACATATATGTGATGTGAGACCCTATTTAAGTATTTAAGATGGCCTCTTGTGGTTTCGTAAGATAACCTGATGAAGGTCCTCGGACCGAAACATTGTTCTCATTAAAGTTTTTTGATATTGCAAGTTATATGGACAGTGTGCCGGAGTTCTTGTTCAAAACTTTTTTCGACCTTTGGTCTTCTCTGACGCACTGGTCGATTTGCAGGTGTGCAAAAGCTTTGTACTTTTATTCAGTCACCTACATTTTTACTCCCTTAAGCAAGCTAACTTATCACACCATACAAAAGAATTATAGTACATAAAAAAAGCATCTGCATGTTTCTTGTTGCAGATGTTCAGCTCGAGGCTGACGGCCTACTTCAGGAGGAAGGGCGTGGCTGTGACAGACAGGCGAGTCCAAAAAATGAACGAGATCCTCAATTACATCAAGTTCATCAAGATGTATGCCTGGGTCAAGGCTTTCTCCCAGGACGTGCGCAGTAAGTAAATGAATGTAATTTCTGACCTTCTGACTATAAAATGACAAGACCTTCTATTTAATTGATATGGGGGATTAGAGACATTCATTTTAGCAATATAAAGAAAAACTTGAATTAATGTCCAGTAGAGTGTTTACGTTACCATAGTCTTGCTGTTTGTTGCAAAGGCCCGTGGTCAGTTGTTGCAAAGGCCTGTGTGGACTTCTTTCTGTTGGTATGTGCAGCATGACCATCATTTGACCAACAGGTTGGCTTACTGACTGACTGATTTATTGTTTGACTAGCTGACTGACTGATTCCTTGTTTTTGTAGTTGAGTGACTGAGCAGTTGACTGACCTATTTGTCCCTGCAGGAATTAGAGAGGAAGAGCGTGTCATCCTAGAGAGGACCGGCTACTTCCAGAGCATCACAGTGGGCGTGGCCCCAATTGTTGTGGTGATCGCCAGCGTGGCCACGTTCTCGACACACATGCTGCTGGGCTACGATCTCACCGCAGCGCAGGTAGCTACATGGTCTCCAAAATGGAACTATATTCACAACAGTTATGACCAAGGCCCTATAAGCTGTACTGAACAGGGTGCCATTTAATCCACCCTTGAGAATCTAGATCTGAGAGGATTAAATTGGTGCAATCAATATTTCCATTCCAAACAATTACAAGATTGGCATAGTGATGCAATAACTATATGAATATGAATATAAAAATAAATGTTGAACTGCGGCAATGCCCACGCTAAAATCATCTTTTGCTTGCCCACTGTACGCACTACAATCTTCATTAAATGGACTGTCAAATTTGCGTTGGTGACATTGTATGGGTGATGTCGATTCCAAAATACGGATGTATGCGGAGGGAAGCGCTTTGCTACAAATAGTGGTTAATGGATATGTTTAGGTAACGCATCCAATGTGGTTAAGGGTAGAGTTAAGGTTAGACAAGAAAAAAGGTTAAGGTTAGGTACCGCTCCCATTTGGTTATAGTTAGAAAATCTAAATATTGTGATTTGAACTCTCGAGCATTGGGGTACTAGCTACCATCCCCGACCAAGACACCCTAACAAAGTGTTACTTCATTTAAATCTATGCACGAACTACTGCCCCTAAACTTAAACTTTTAGCATGTGTATTGCACACGCTTCGACATCTTTCTGAATGGTATACATATGCCATGTTAGCTACTGGGTGACTATATATTGCTTGAAAGAGACAAAGTATACGACAAGAAATCACAAATACAGTGAAATGAGTGTGGATGGTCCTTGTGTTCTTTTTTCTCCTCACAGGCATTTACAGTGGTAACTGTTTTTAACGCCATGACCTTTGCCCTGAAAGTCACCCCTTTCTCTGTCAAGTCCCTGTCTGAAGCGTCAGTTGCTATGGAGAGGTTCAAGGTATTTTTCTGTCTGTCTCTTTCTGTGGATGTGTTTGTTCAGGTCAAGTTGGGACTGAGGGATGGATGAGATGGACGAAGGGAATGTGCTGTGAAAGCAGGGAAAGAAAACATGTCTCATTGTCACACACACACACACACACACACACACACACACACACACACACCTTTTCAAAAACTATGTCTTTAGTTCCTCCCTGTCAGAGAATGTGAGCGGAGCTGAGTGGTCGGAAAATCCCAGTCGGCGCTTAGAGATGCACCGCTTCGGGCGCTTAAAGGCCATTTTCCTGCTCGGCTCAAAATCGCTCTGCATTCACATCAATTCATATCACGTAGTTAAATGAACTGCTGTTGACTCAAACTCAAGCAATCGTCAATTCAGACAACAAGTTTAGATCCTAGCGCCTACTTAACTGAGAGTCGCCAAATCTCCAGACACTTTTGGTTTTCTTGTAACAGGTGTCTCCATTTATAAAATTGTGGGTGCAATGTTTGGATACACAAATTATTTTTGAGTGGACAAAACGTATGGTTAGCCAAAAGGAATGCCTAGTTTTGCCACCAGACAAGGTATACATGATAAGTTATGACAGATCTTAACTAGGACTACATGACCCCCAGAGGTGAAACTACAATAATAGGGATTCTATAGCCTACTTTTCTTATTAGACCCATAAAAAGTCCTGTACTAGTTAGGAAAGGAATCTCCTTTCACATGTATATTATATCGTAAGGATGTGGTACTGGTGTTTACTGATGTTCATAGATCATAATCAAACCACCAGATGTTGTCCCGTGTTTTTGCATCACAAAACGTTGTGTGGGGCAAAAGTGTATGCTGTGGTAGATAGGCTTTAATTAGCCAGTTAAGTCCAACACAGTTGATAGGCTGAACAGTATTGTTCTGCAAGAATCTGGCTGTTATACCTCATTTGGTTTCATTCGTGGCTCTTTAATCATGGCTGGGTGGTTACCGAGAGAAATTAAAGAAGGACTGGCGGCTGCTTCTGTAACATTTTGGAAACCTGCTATGTTTTCAAGTCAAATTACGCTAGCTGCACTCACATACACTCATGCGCCCAGTGAACCCCTCCTTACAACAACTTATCATTTGGGCCGGAGAACATTTGGAGATTAGGCAGTAATATGCAAGACCTAGGCAACGGTAAAATAAAAGCGTGTACTAGCTCACCTGGTTACTTTGTTTATACTGTGACAACTCTTACCCCTGGTCTACCAGAGCTTATTCCTGATGGCGGAGGTGGAGATGATCCGGGACAAACCCCATAATCCGCAGGTCGTTGTGGAAATGACCGGAGCCAGCCTGGCCTGGGAGACAGCAGGTCACAGCGCTCAGCCCACACCGCGCGGCACACCCTCGGTCGGCACCGTGCAGCGGTACGGGCGGCGGAGGCCCATCCGAGAGGAGATGGGGGAGCAGGCGGGCCGTCTGCTGAAGGAGGGGGAGGCGGAAACACTGTCTATCCCTGGGGACGACCCCCCGTCAGTCCCCACCGTCTGCCAGCGACTCCAGAGAACCCTGCACTGCGTAGACCTCACCGTGCAGCAGGTACCTAGTTAGCCTGTGGGTAGGAGTTTGTGCTGTTCAGTGGGCCAAAAGAGGTTCACTATGCAGTGCACACAGCCAGAGGTTTTGAGGTGTTGGTGGTTAAACAAAATAGTTGCATCCCAAATGTTGCCTGAATATTTTGTCCCATGCCCCAGGATACCTGACGCCAGGTGTCTGTGGGTGAAAGGCATTATGAGCCATGCAGTGAAGAGCTATCAAAGTTATTCTAAGTGTGTAGAATCCTACCTCTAATGTTTACAAGACTGAATTTTAAACAGTTAAACGACTTGTCTCCTCTCATTCCCATACCGAATGAGACCGGAATAAAATTAGTTAGTCCCAGGTGGTTTAGGGAGGAGGGGATGATAGTACTCTGTGGGTCTGATGCGAGTATGAGACTGCAAGTCAAAGCAAACTGATTGATTGACCAGGAAGAAAGTTTAAATGGGGAGTATCTCAGGAGGTCTGAACAATTTTGCAGAAAAAAGTATTTGACGTAACACAAACTGCAGATGTCTTAAAAACAAACAGTAAAAAGTAACTATGCTGTTTATATCTAGGTTACTCCAATATTTCCCTATGTGGTTAATGGATGAATATTTACATTTTTCAGCATAGTGACAAATGCCCACATTTCAACTTGTGTGATCCCAAATTGTTGAAACCCATTTTGTGGTTGAGAGTATATTTTAAACATTGATTACCAATTCCCGTCAATGTTACACATTTTGCCCTTTCTTATGTGTTCATATGATACCAGGCTTTTTTTCATAATTGACCGTCCATATTGACCCGGTTTTGGGTCCGGTCCGGGCCCGCAGTATGCCAGTTGAGTACAGGTGATTTTAAGGATGAAACTACAGATTCAGAAACCATCATAGTTTAGTATTGTGCACTGTGATTCATGTTTTCACTGCCAATGCGTACATTGTACAATGTGAACAAAACAACTTAAAATATCAAGTCCCACTTTACCTCCAGGGAAAGCTGGTTGGGATCTGCGGAAGTGTGGGTAGCGGGAAGAGCTCACTGATCTCTGCTATCCTTGGACAGGTAAGATCCATCTTACAGGCCTACTACGCTGGATGCGTGTGTTTTACTGAGTGTGATGTGCTCTTACTTAAATGAAACTCAGATCATAGTAGCACAGCTCTGCAAATTGCTCAATGGTTATATTTTAATCTTTTTTTTAAATCGCATAATCTTCTGTTAATCACAGATGCAATTCTAGAATGTGTTAATTTTGTGCTATGTCTGTTTTAAAAAGAATCTTAGACATATTTATTGTAGAGATCTTCTCAGGCATTTCCAAAATCTGATCCAAAATCCGATCCGTTATCCGACCGGGTTGAATACAACATCATGTAGTTGACCATCGGATCCCGAGTTGCATCAAGCATAATGATAATATGTGAAATACCGACTGCATACAAATTATATAAAATTTTCCCCACCTTGCATGGTTTTAGCTCCTACTGAACTTTTGAAATTTTACTAAATCCATGGACATAATGCAATCAGATACTTTCATGTTATTAGGCATGGTGGTTAGGACTGTTGTAAATGAATTGGTAAGATTTTTTTTTGCAATCGCAATGGCTAGTATCAAACAAGGCTGACTGTGTAGGAGGTGACGAAAAACTACTTTTAGAAGCTCCGCAGCTCTGGAGGGACAGTTCATGTTTATTCTAGCCTACTATATTATTCTAGCCTACTATAATTATTCTAGCCTACTATATGACATCCCACATGTACTTTTATAGACCTACATTTGTGCACTGGCCAGGTGACGCATATGCTCAAGCAATAGTCTATTAAATGAAAGTGCACAAATTGGCGGAAGACAGAGCAGATTTTGGAGAGATGCGTAGTGCATTTTTTACCACACAGATCACTAGTCTCAATGTTTTAAATGATAGATATTATAGAACTGTATAGCATAAACCATGTATTTGATTGGCCCAACTATAAACAATCTGTATTAGAATTTGAAATGTATGAAAAATATAATACAAGTAATTTAAAGCTTTTCATGCATTTTATGTTAAGGTAGATCCTACTTTCTCTAGCAAGTCTTTAAGTATGAACAGATGCTTGCATTCTCTTTCTTACTGACCGTACAAAAAATATTTTTTTCAGGTCATTATTTACAGGCTGGTTTTATTGGTGCCAGTTGGTAGCAAATAATGACTATTGATTTAGTAATCCATGTGACTGATCACTTATTGAAATCAAACTCTATTCTATCACAGAGTTTTCTTATTTAACTTGCCCAATTAACAGCTTATTTGTTATTGCTGACACATGCAAAGACCCAAATGGCAATTTGGTACATTTCTGCTGTGCACCTACTGCTGCCACACAAAAGGCAAAATTCAGTCATGGCTGGAAAAAAAATGCTCCCATAGACTTCCTCAAGATAGTGGGAAAACACAAACTGGCTGATGGATGCAAAAAAACCATCAAAAACGACAATCTATGCCAGTGAGATGCATTTTATAGTTAGCTTGTTACCTCAATGTGTGTCTGAACCTGAAAGCATATCCTATTAAGGCTATTGGTACAGTGCTGCTGTCTCTATTGCTTACAAAGTAAGATTCATTCACATGATCTCACTCTGCTCTGTTAGACATGTCACCAACATAGCACTTACTGTATTTCCTTACAGAATGAGGGATGAAGGGAGGCTGCTGGGGAGGATTCATTGAAATACATTTGCCAAAGTTATATAATTTATCAGTAAGAAATTAAACATTTCACAATACCAATTCAGGAGAAGGCTTCCAAGCTTTCTCAAATTATTTAGATGTAAAGCACGTATAGCCCAAACACAAGGTATTCAGGAAACGCGCTGCAAATTTGTCCAGGCAAACCAGGCCTGTGCAAGGTTTCAAATAGGCCTCAATTTAGAGAAAATGCTGATCGAAAAACCAATGGCTACCAGTGAGTAAGGTTAGGAATAAAGGAGAAGCTGTCATTCTTCTCTGCAGATCCTCTTAAGCTCTGTCAGGTTGAATGGGGAATGTCGCTTGACAGCCATTTTCAGGTCTCTCCAGAAATGTTCAATTCATGTCTGGGCTCTGGCTGGACAATTTAAGGACATTAATATGTGACCTCTGACCTGAGACCTTCATGACCTTTAGATGACCCTGCTGGAGGGCACAGTGGCAGTAAACGGAGACTTTGCCTATGTGGCCCAGCAGGCCTGGATCTTCAATGCCTCGCTCAGGGATAACATCCTCTTTGGGAAAGAGTACGAGGAGGAAAGGTAATACAAATCAATACTTTTCTTGTGGGTCTGTTTTGACAAATGTATCTCTGTAGGTTATTTTATTTTAGAACAGTGAAGAGGAGACGGGTAGGAGGGAGTTTGTGAAAAAGGGCAGAGGGTCAAAGTTGAACCCATGCAGACATCTTTGTAGACTACAGTGGTCAGTGATTCTTAAACATCTCCTGGGGACCCCCAGAAATTCAGTGTATTAGATCTATTTACAAGCTAACTCCCCTGAAAGCTCACACAGGCTTAATAAGTTGATTTAGGTGTGCTAGCTCTAAAATACAGCTCCGGAAAAAATTAAGAGACCACTGCACCTTTTTCTTTCCTTTCCAAAAAAGTTGAAAAGGAAAGTTTTGAGTGAGGAACAGAAGCGTTCAATTTGCAGTGGTCTCTTGATTTTAATCCTTCTTTTCCTCACTCAAAACCTTCCTTTTTGACATTTTTAGAAAGGAAAGAAAAAGGTGCAGTGGTCTCTTAATTTTTTCCGGAGCTACTGGATTGGGTTTACAACTGATGGCCAAAGTTGGCCACAGGGATACTTCTGGAGTTGGATAATAAGGCCCTTAATCTTCTTCCGCAGAGTCAGATGTATTCATGGGTACCATTTTTATATCAATGTGTGCAGTTGGATGGAAAAGTTTCCAATGTTCTTGTAAAATGGGCAAGACACCAAGTGTCAGAACATATTGTGATGTATGGTTTGAGCATTGTGTGAAGGTACTGAGGGTGGGTTTTCATTGCTGATCAGTAGTCAAGCTGGTTGTATTATACAAATGCTGTGGACCATTTAACTAAAGAAGCAAATTACTGGCTTGATATTTGAAGAGATGAACAGGGTGTTGACTAGGGTCACCATGATTCAGAAGTCATTCAGAAGTTTTATTTTTCATTTTCACTCAGCTGCTTGAAGCCCACTTGTATGAGCTTTAAGTGTGTCACTTAGCCAGGGAGCAGATGTGTTGACATTGGTTCTGACTACTTCGATCCATAACAATATTAGGCTCTTGAGATGGAGATACATTTTGCCAAAATCCCAAAATATGACTTCAGTTACATTAACAGAGAGAAGATTTAACAATTTCCCAATATTAGCTTATAAGCATAATTCCCCTGTCCATGTGCCAGATTCCAGGCTGTTCTGAGCGCGTGCTGTCTGAGACCTGACCTGGCTATCCTGCCCAATGCCGATCTGACTGAGGTGAGCATTAAGAATCAACTGCTAGACTTCATGTTGTCCCATGTCAATTGTTTCTCCATGTTTTATAATTTCACCTCAAGCAATAAGACTTTTGGGGCATCTTGGCTACGTTATAGAACAACTTTGGGGATTTAAAAAAAAAAGCTTTAAACTTCTTTTTTTAGCCTATTTATTTTCTTAAATGTGTAATTATATTTCTGACATAAATTGATGTCCTTTGGGTCTTCTCAGATTGGAGAGCGCGGTGCCAACCTTAGTGGCGGGCAGCGCCAGCGAATCAGCCTGGCACGGGCTCTGTACAGTGACCGAGCCATCTATATTCTGGACGACCCCCTCAGCGCACTGGATGCCCATGTGGGCAACCACATCTTTAACAACGCCATCAAGAAACAGCTCCGCCACAAGACTATCATCTTTGTCACTCACCAGCTGCAGGTGAATACAGATGTTGTATACATTATTTGCCAAACTAACGACATAATACTCAAAAGTGCAGACAGAAGCCATGTAATAGTCGTACCCACTGAAACTCAAGCTGAGGGACCAAAAATTCAAACCAAGCTAGCAGAAATTCAGAGTGAACAGACGACCAGTTGCGGGAGTGCATAAACAATATAGAGCAGAGCGGAGAAGCAGTTGCGAGACGGTACTATATACAAACTATATTGTGAGAGCACAGACAGTGATTTGTGGGAAATTGTCTCTACCTTCTCGAAATCAATCAGCGCTTTCTCAATATCCACCTGCGCTCACCTGACAGATGTTTGTCCATGCAAAACAATTACATGTTAAATATTATTAGTAGCCCTTGGCTAGTAAAAAAAGACTGACACCCATACAACTTGTCCTAGCTAACGCTGACCACTGTTCAACATAGCTCCAACGTTTGGAACATTTTCAAGGAGGGCAGTTATGTGTGTGGCAAAGCAGAGGACCACGGGTTTGTGCCAGTGTGGGCCAGGCAGACTGTCAGTGGAAAAGCTAAACTGTTAGCAGCAGCGTGTTTAACGTCAATCTAGCACAAGCAAATTTGAATTTCGCCGCAGAATCTACTTCCTCTGTGTTATTCTCTTCATAAAATACCACAAGTTTCAGAATTAATAGCAAACATAGATGCTGCCTCCTTCAATATGGTGATAGGAGAATACAATAATACTTTTTAGAACATGAAAAATACACTTATTATACCAATATTGATCATGTCCATGTGGTGTTCTGTGCCTATCAGATCTCGCTCACCCTTCAGTCCACACAGTGATTTAATACCATGGGTTTTTGTTGTACAAAAAACAAACCTCTCCTTCCTCCCAGTTATGTGTGAAACAAATCTCACTGCCATAGAAATCTCTCAGACGTGATACACACGAAGGTCCCCCAGGGTGAAGTGCTCCTTTAACTATTACCTCAATATAGCCTAACAGCTTTGTCTTCATGTAAGCATATATACAGTGCCTTTGAAAAGTATTCAGACCCCATCACATTTTCCACATTTTGGTGTTTTATAGAACTTACAATTAATTACATATCAGGCTCTGTCAAGTATCAAGCTCTGTCAAATTGGATGGGGAAACTGATCTCCTGGACTCCCCACAGATTTTCAGTTCCAGGCTTTGGCTGGGCCACTCAAGGACATTCACAGACTTGTCCCAAAGCCACTCCAGCATTGTCTTGGCTGTGTGCTTTGGGTTGTTGTTGTGCTCAATGATGAATCTTCGCCCCAGTCTGAGAATCTGATCCAAAGCGAACAGGATTTCTTCAAGGACTGCTCTGTATTTTGCTCGGCTCATCCTTCCCTTTGTACTGACCAGTCTCCTGGTCCCTGGACTGAGAAGGACCTGCCTAGCATTTGCATAGAATTTCTTGCCTCAGGTGGCATGTCTATGTCCTTCAGGTGGCATGTCATATGCCTTTTACTCAGTAGTGGCTTCTGTTTAACCATGCAACCATGAAGGCCTGATTTGATGGTGTGCTGCAGAGATGGCTGTCTTTCTTTCCTGGTTACTCAGGTTGGCTGGACAGCCGGTTCTAGGAAGAGTCTAAGTGGTTCCAAACTTCTTCCACTGTGCTCATAGGAGCTTTCAATTCTTTACAATTTTATAACATTCCTCAGATCTATGCCTATGACCTCAATCTCAAAGGTATTTGGAGAGTTCCTTGGACCTGGCTTGGTTTTTGCTCTGACATGTCCTGTGCACCTTATACAGGTTTGTGCCTTTCTAAAACATGTCCAATCAATTGAATTTGCCAAGGTTGGACTCCAATCATCTTCTTGAGACATTTCCAGGATCAAAGGACACAGAATGCATCTGAGCTCAATTTGTAGTGTTATGGCAAAGGGTCTGAATACTTTTGAGTCTGAGATTTAAATTTTTTCCATTTTTTTTTTCCATTTTCAATAAATTGACACAAATTCCTTAACTTGTTTTGGCTTTGTCATTCAATATTTTGTGTAGATTGAAGGAGGGGGAAAAAACTATATTTATCAATTGCACATTAAGGGAATAACAAAACAAGATGTTGAGTGCAGTGGTATGAATACTTCCTAAATGCACTGTAAGCCAGTTGTCTCTTTATTAGCCAGCCTAGTAAACACTTAAGAAAACACAGGGGAATTTCGAGAAGAAGCAGATGAGTTTCAATGCAACACTGTCTGAGCTCTCAACGTGTATTACCTTGCGATTCTCTGCTCACTGAGTAGTGATGGGTTGTTTGCAATGGTGTATTGTATAATGGGGGGGTCAGGGTCAATGGATCCCAGGATTTTCACTCTTTTCCAGGGGGTCACACTGACCTGTCTGTAATATTGGGGGGGTCATGACCGTCCCGTCCCCCCCTAATTTTACAACCCTGGTTGTTTGCGGAAGTACTGCACTTTTTGAACAGCTTTTTTGTGAACGTTGGGAACCAAATCGCACTGGTAAATGGAGCCTTTCATTTGGATTCCCCATTTTTTTAAAACAACAATCATGTGCAGATAAGTTACAAAATGATTTACTAAAGATTGCATATCCGCAATACAGAAACGATAGTGGAGAGAGACAATCTTTTTGTTCCACGTGCAGTTTTCCTGTAAGGTAATGTCAGAAAAAAAAAATCTGATCATTAGGACAGATAACAGCTAACCTATTTGGATGTGCCTACTTTTTTGCCTTTACATAGGAGACTTGCACTTATTGTTATGGGGTTATTTTTGAGCATTTCAAATTAAACTGGGAACCAAATGGGCCATGTCTTTCAAGTGAACAAAACTTTTCAGTGAGCCAAGACCTGGCTCACTGAAAATATTTGGAGTGCCCATCACTACTCCTGAGTTGTTGTTTTTTATGCGATCCCGTCGCTGGTCCTCTGGCCACTTGGTGTGTGAATTTCTGTGTGCTCTTCTTGAGTCGGCGAAGTGAACTATAATAAGGGTTTTGAGACTGTTTTGATGCCATAAGATATTTTGGGCCCAATCCTCCCTTTATGAACGTGTGTGTGTGTCTGTGTGTGTGTCTGTGTGTGTAGTACCTTGTAGACTGCGATGACGTCATCTTCATGAGGGACGGCAGCATTACGGAGCAGGGCAGCCATGAGGACCTGATGCGCCTCAATGGAGACTACGCCGCCATGTTCAATAACCTACAGTTGGGAGAGACGCCCTTTAGTGAGGTGAGAGGATACAGTATGTGTGGGGTGTGTGAGTTGATATAGAAAGTTTTGCTTTAAAACATGTTTTTTGGGGGAGATGTTTTTTCACCACAAATAGGGTGTTCCCATCATCCCGTATTTTCGCCATTTTGCTTATATCCTGGGACACTGTAGGCTACACTGAAGAATTCTGAAAACTATTTACAATTGCTTTCCTTTAAGATATTTTAATATGGTCAACCTAGGGCTGGGGTAAGAAACTTTGGTCCTGGAGGAGTGAAATACATTTTGGGGTGCAATTATCAATATGAATCAATATTACATAGAAAGGTTCTAAATTTGTACTTAAGCATGGAATTCAGAATGTTTGTTGTTCTTAGCCCCAGCGCTTGTGCAGCATCTTATTTGCATTTCACACAACCCTAATTGACCATATATGGTCAGTCATACCTTTTAAGCTTGTGGAAAAATTACAGAGCCATAGTATGAAAAACAATTACTCAACCCGTAGATCTAAGAAAACGATTTTTCTGAGATTGACATAGAAGTTTCCAGTAGTGTTGATTGCATGACAATGATTTATTTAAAATAAATACTTATTGGGACAATTAGGAAAATTAGATAACATTGAGAAATATGCTATTCTTGAAGTCAGTATAGTCAACAATCACCAATCATCCTTCTTTCCTCAACAGCTCCCTTATGTAGCCTGGATACAAATGCCATCATTGTAGTTCTGTAGAATGAACGAGGCATGCATTACACTTGCTGCTTTGCCACCACATTCAGCAGCATCTTTTAAGCATCACATAACACCTGCAAATTAAGTGAGTGGAAGGCTGGTCTGACCACATATTGTAGTAGATTTGGGTGCCATTTGTTCCCTTTAATTGTTTTTAGGAACCCATAAACGTGAAATAAACCTATTAAGCAATACTGTATCAAAAGTGTATGAAATTGTTTGTTTTTCAGACATTTATTGACTGGCTAATCTTGGATGAGATGCCAGACTGATTGTTTGCCTGTCTAAAATAGTTTTTAGAAGGCTAAATGGTATCTGATACCTGCCACTAATTGTTTGTAATTTTTTGCAATAAGATCCTGTCTGTCTTTGAAAATGCGCTCTCTGAAATTCAGCCTGTGGCAAATCTTCCATCAAAGCATCACCCATTAAATTTCACATTATCTCAGTCTAATAATTATTCGACATGGATGTTGTGCTCAAAAGTTTGCATACCCTTGGAGAATTGGTAATATATGTATCATTTGTAAAGAAAACATGAGTGAGCAGGCAAAACACATGTCTTTTATTTCTTATGGGATTCACATTCAACTTTTAGGTCATAACAGAATGGCACAATCATAAAACAAAACATGGCAACTTAGAAAAAAATGAACTGGCCCTTATTCAAAAGTCTGCATACCCTTAGTTCTTAATACTGTGTATTGCCCCCTTTAGTATCAATGACAGCTTGCAGTCTTTTGTAATAGTTATTGCTGGTGGTATTGCTGCCCATTCGTCTTGGCAAAATGCCTCCAGGTCATGCAAAGTCTTTGGTTGTCTTGCATGAACCGCATGTTTGAGATCTCCCCAGAGTGGCTCGATGATATTAAGGTCAGGAGACTGTGATGGCCACTCCAGAACCTTCACCTTTTTCTGCTGTACCTGTACCACTGAAGGGTCAACTTGGCCTTGTGCTTAGGGTCATTGTCATGCTGGAAAGTTCAAGAGCGTCCCATGCGCAGTTTTCGTGCAGAAGAATGCAAATTGTCTGCCAGTATTTTCTGATAACATGCTGCATTCATATTGCCATAAACTTTCACAAGATTCTCCATGCCTTTAGAGCCCCCCCCCCCCCCCACCCAAAACAACAGTGAGCCACCACCATGCTTCACAGTGGGGATGGAATTCTGTTCACTCTAGGCCTTGTTGACCCCTCTCCAAACATATCGCTTATGGTTGTGACCATAAAGCTCTATTTTGGTCTCGTCACTCCAAATTACAGTATACCAGAAGCTGTTAGGCGTGTCAAGGTGTTGTTGGGCATATTGTGACCAGGCTTTTTTGTGGCATTGGCGCAGTAAAGACTTCTTTCTGGCAACTTGACCATGTAGCTCATTTTTGTTCAAGTATCGTCGTATTGTGCTCCTTGAAACAACCACACCATCTTTTTCCAGAGCAGCCTGTATTTCTCCTGAGGTTATCTGTGGGTTTTTCTTTGTATCCCAAACAAGTCTTCTGGCAGTTTTGGCTGAAATCTTTCTTGGTCTACCTGACCTTGGCTTGGTATTAAGAGATCCCCAAATTTTCCACTTCTTAATAAATGATTGAACAGTACTGACTGGCATTTGCAAGGCTTTGGATATCTTTTTCTATCCTTTTCCATCTTTATAAAGTTCCATTACCTTGTTACGCAGGTCTTTTGACAGTTCTTTTCTGCTCCCCATGGCTCAGTATCTAGCCTGCTCAGTGCATCCACGTGAGAGCTAACAAACTATTTATACACAGGCACTAATAGCAATTTAAAAAGCCACAGGTGTGGGAAATTCACCTTTAATTGCCATTTTCACTGGCAATTAAAGGTGACACACAAAGTGTGTGTCACTTTGTGTGTCTGTAACAAGGCTAAACATTCAAGGGTATGTAAACTTCTGATCAGGGCCATTTGGGTGATTTCTTTTATCATTATGATTTAAAAAGGAGCCAAACAACTATGTGATAATGAATGGCTTCATATGATCACTATCTTTAAATAAAAGACAGTTTTTTTTTGCATGATCAGTCATATTTTCAAAATCAGTGCCACAATTTCACAATTTCTGCCAGGGTATGCAAACTTATGAGCATAACTGTACATTTAGCTATAATTGATAACAAATGACTACTTTAAATGAACTATTATCATTACAAATCAAATTAATAATTGTTATATAATTGTGATATATTGTGTTTAACAATGATTGTTATATTTAATATCTCCTTTAAAGGGGCCTTCTAAGAAGTCTGGAAACTCCCTAAAGAAGCCCTCAGAAAACACAAAGTCTGGATCTGTAAAGAAGGACAAGCCTGTTAGCAAAGACAACGGTACAGAACAATTGTGCTGGCTAGATTGTGTGCATGTGTGTGTCTATGACTTTGGACATGTGGGGACCTGTAGATAGTAAAACCTGACAAATCTGTCTCCACCAGGTTTTTGGGCATGTCCCTACTAGGGAAATGCAATTTCTACCTTAGTGGTTGGGTTTATGGAGAAAACATACTATTGGGCATGTTAAAATTGGGGTTATGTTTTGGTTACCGTCTTACCGGTAAGTTTTAGGCCTATGAAATAGGAAACATGGATTTCTGGGTCTAGAAAAGCAAACGAATGTTGGCAAAACAGTCCTCACAAACAACTAACAGTTTTCTGAAATTGCCTTTGCATTTTTTATATTTTGCCATCCTCTCATTGACATCAAATCAGTACAAAATTGTAAAACAAATGATTAACAAGTGAAGTTTGAAACATTCTTTTGGTATTTTCCCCCAAGGTCCAGTGTTATTTCACAGATATAAAACCCAACTGGACACTTGTCTGGGATTGACCTCAGTCTTTCCATGTACCCCAGGTCAGCTTATGCAGGTGGAAGAGCGTGGGCGGGGCTCGGTCCCGTGGTCCGTGTACGGAGTGTACATCAAGGCTTCAGGTGGCGCACTGGCCTTCCTCCTTATTCTGGCCTTGTTTGTTCTCAACGTGGGCAGCACAGCCTTCAGCAACTGGTGGCTAAGCTACTGGATCAAGCAGGGCAGTGGGGTGAGTGGCAGAGGTGCTATCAAGTGGCTTTTTAATGTAGTAGTTGACATTGGAAGAAATTGAAATTGGACTTGAAAGTAGAAACCTCTATCTATTGATTTGATTCATTTTATTTAGAAAATTGGTGTTGTTTTGGTCTTTCCGTGTGTATGCGTGTGTGGGTTAGATTAGATTGGTGTGGGTGAGAGTATGTGGTTAGTTTTTTTTTTTTTATTATTGTTGTTTCTTTCCGTGTTTATGTGTGTGTGGGTTAGATTGGTGTGGATGAGCATGTGGTTAGTGTTTTTCTCATCAATCCCCACTGGACCACCCTAGGCCACAGAATAATTGATTTGTTGTACGTAATGCTTTTCCCAATGCTTCTATAAGCATCTTGTCTTTCTGTGCTTTTAAAACCAATGGGTTGAACCTTTTGCCTGGTTCAACCCAGAAAATAACCCTGCTAGGTCCTGCTGTTTTAGTTCTTCTGCTGTGGGATTTTTATGCATGGCAGTTAAACCAAAACATGTGGCCCAACCTCTTAATACTCTTATATTTGAGTAAATATGCTGTCCTACGTGTGTAGAATACCACAGTTTTGGTGGGGAACAGTTCGGTGGTGAGTGTCAGCATGAGAGACAACCCCTTGATGCAGCACTACGCTGGAGTCTATGCTTCCTCTATGGGCGTCATGCTGCTTCTCAAACTGCTGCGTGGCATAGTCTTTGTCAAGGTAAAATACTGCAGTCTTTGTCTTACTGTATGTCTGATTAAATTGCATTGTGTGTTTGTGCACAAGCTAGGGGAGATTAGATTGTGTAAAAGGGATGAAGTAGTATGGATACATCTACAATGCAGTCTAAATATTTGGACAGAGATACAGTTGTAATCAAAATTATTCAACCCCCATTGCAAATCAGGTTTTGAATAATTTTGATACTGGGGAAGTCATTATAAGTTGCATTTTTAGTTGAATTTGGGGAAACTACTTGCAGCATTCGTTGTGTTGAGCTATTTCAATTGCTTTTGTTTGATTTGATCATTGTAAACAGCTGAAAGTCTGTACATTTTGACAATAAACCTGATTTGCAATGGAGGTTGAATAATTTAGATTACAACTGTATAAAGTTTGTTGTTTTGGCTCTGTACTCCAGCTTATTGGATTTGAAATTAAACTGGCATAGAGGTTAAAGTGTGGACTGTCAGTTTGTTTATTTGAGGGTATTTACATCCATAAATCATAAACCATGTAGGAATTACAGTCCTTTTTATACAGGTTTCCTAATTTTAGGGTAACAAGTAATTTGGACAGTGTGTCAATGTCAGTAGAGCAGGCCATATTGATGCTGACTCAATCAGAATAATCAATCGGAGAGAGAGCCAAAACATTAGATGTGTCAAGCTCAACTGCTTTAGGCACATTGTTATAAAGCAAGAACTCACTGTTGAGCTTAACAATAGTTAAGAACCTTGTAGACCACTGAAGACCATAGGAGATGGCTGAAGAATGCTTTCAATTGTGAAGAAACCCCCCTTCACAATTTGTCAAAGAGAACAATAAATAGAAGAGTACACCAGCATAACAGGTAAAAGGAACTGAAAAAAATCAGGGGTACTATGGACAAATTTGCTAAAATCCTTCATCTGAAATCCAATGTGATGGAGTACAGAATCAAAACAACAAAACTTGTCACTGCTGAAATACTTTTCAACTGAACTGTATGTCTACTGAATATTTGAGGCTTGTGATGTAGACAGTTTAGCTTTAAAAGTCACCCCAAAATACTGTTGTTGTTCCCTTAGGGCACTTTGCGGGCTTCATCCAAGCTGCATGAGGAGCTCTTCCGGAAGATTCTACGCAGCCCAATGAAGTTTTTTGACACCACACCCACCGGACGGATCCTTAATCGCTTTTCTAAAGACATGGATGAGGGTATGGACTTGCTCAAGCAATCTATAGACACATCTACATGTTGTGTTTATGAGGCATCAAATGTAAGAAAGAAAGGAACAACTGGAAAGCTTAAATCTTAATTTTCCATTACAACTTGCTTCAATCCATTTTGTCCCATTGTACTGTTTGTATTGTACTGTATACATCTACAGTGGATATAAAAAGTCTACACACCCCTGTTAAAATGGTTCTTGTGATGTAAAAGAATGAGACAAAGATAAATCATGTCAGAACTTTTTCCACCTTTAATGTGACCTATAACGTGAACAATTCAATTGAAAAACAAGCTGAAATCTTTAAGGGGGAAAATAAACTCACAATAACCTGGTTGCATAAGTGTGCACACCCTTTATTACTTTGTTGAAGCACCTTTTGATTTTATTACAGCACTTTTTGGGTAGGAGTCTATTAGCATGGCACATCTTGACGTGGCAATATTTGCCCACTCTTCTTTGCAAAAGCGCTCCAAATCTGTCAGATTGCGAGGACATCTCCTGTGCACAGCTCTCTTCAGTTCACCCCACAGATGTTCAATTGGACTCAGGTCTGGGCTCTGGCTGGGCCATTCCAAAACGTTAATCTTCTTCTGGTGAAGCCATGCTTTTGTGGATTTGGATGTGTGCTTTGGGTCGTTGTCGTGCTGAAAGGTGAACTTCCCCTTCATCTTCAGCTTTCTAACGGACGCCTGAAGGTTTTGTGCCAAAATTACCTGGTATTTGGAACTGTTCATAATTCCTTCCACCCTGACTAAGGCCCCGGTTCCAGCTGAAGAAAAACAGCCCCAAAGCATGATGCTGCTACCTCCATGCTTCACTGTGGGTATGGTGTTCTTTGGATGATGTGCAGTGTTGTTTTTGCGCCAAACATACCTTTCGGAATCATGGCCAAAAAGTTAAACCTTGGTTTCATCAGACCATAACACATTTTCCCACATA
>JACXGI010000864.1:45648-86326 GCA_016801175.1 Esox masquinongy
TACTAGAACAGCTGAACTTTATTTGTGATTAATCAGAGTCACTTTAAATGATGGCAGGTGTGTAATGACTTCTATTTAACATGAGTTTGAATGTGATTGGTTAATTCTGAACACAGCCACATCCCCAGTTATAAGAGGGTGTGCACACTTATGCAACCAGGTTATTGTAAGGTTTTTATTTTTCATTTTTCCCCCTCGAGGATTTTCAGTTTTTCAATTGAATTGTTCGCATTATAGGTCACATTAAAAGTGGAAAAAGTTCTGACATGATTTATCTTTGTCTCATTCTTTTACATCACAAAAAACTGGCATTTTAACAGGGGTGTGTAGACTTTTTATATCCACTGTACAAATGAAAAGGAAACAGGTTAACACTTAACATTTGTACTTGTGTGATAAAATTGTAAGTACAGCAACAATAATATACTGTATATAGCACATTGTTATTTACCTAGCCATTTTATTGTTAATTTTGTAAAGACAATGAGAATGATGGAGTTGAGCATTTTGTGTGATTTATTTAAGTGGAACAAGTTCTGGAACCATCTATCTGCTCACTTATCTCCTCCTGCCTTCCCACTGATTTTTGCCGAAAACTACTTACTTGAGTTGAGTGTACTTGCTACTGCTTAGTTGTGTGCTCCAACCAGCTTCTTAAAATGTATATATTAACTGTAAGTCGCACTGGATAAGAGCATCTGCTAAATGACTAAACTGTAAAC
Source organism: Esox masquinongy (assembly GCA_016801175.1). Classification (NCBI taxonomy): domain Eukaryota; kingdom Metazoa; phylum Chordata; class Actinopteri; order Esociformes; family Esocidae; genus Esox; species Esox masquinongy. The sequence continues at coordinate 46,371 of JACXGI010000864.1, forward strand.
TGTTCCCAGTGGACACACGCCTGCCGTTCCAGGCGGAGATGTTTATCCAGAACGTCATCCTGGTCTTTTTCTGCCTGGGCGTGATTGGCAGTGTCTTCCCCTGGTTTCTGGTGGCCGTGGGCCCGCTGGTTTTGCTCTTCACTGTGCTTCACATGGTGTCGCGTGTCTTCATCCGTGAGCTCAAGCGGCTCGACAATGTCACCCAGTCGCCCTTCGTCTCACACATCACCTCGAGCATCCAGGGCCTCACCACCATCCACGCCTATAACAAGGGCCATGAGTTCCTGGAAAGGTGAGTCCTTGAGGAGCCCCTAGATGCTGACCTAGGGTCAGTTTTGTATGTACCACCAATAGTCAAGGTTAGAATTAACTACTTGGATCAGTCTCATTAAAGATACAATAAGGAAGTTAATTGTTTTATGTAAACATTTTCTTAAATGTTGTCTGTTCTATAATAAATTTGTTTCAGTTTAGACAAATCATGCCTTTGCTTGCTCATGAGTGTGTGGAGTCTTTTGTCCATCCTGTCGATTTAAGGGGATCCTGCTTGCCTCCTAAATATTGTATGTCCGTGGTGACATATGGTGAGATGTCTGTCATTCTTACTGTTGGTCTGTGTTCTCCAGGTACCAGGAACTCCTGGATCAGAACCAAGCACCATTCTACCTGTTCAGCTGCGCCATGCGCTGGCTGGCCGTGCGGTTGGACGTCATCAGTGTGGCTTTGATTAGCATCACGGCGCTCATGATCGTCCTCATGCATGGGCAGATCCCCCCGGCTTACGCTGGCCTGGCCATCTCCTACGCCGCACAGGTCGGTGCTTCTGCTTGGAATACAATTATCGGACTGAATTTTAGCATCTACGTAAAGGTTTTAGCGTCTAAAGTAGTGTTGCTACAAATCTATGGTAATGATGTGTGTGTCCATTCAGTACTCTCTCTCACCATTTACCAGCATTAGCATTAGTCTTCTTGCCTCCTTTGCTCTCTCTAACTTTATCTTCTATCCAGTCACTCACTACATCTTCAATTTACCTTTCATTTCATTTATATATACACACACAACTCTCCATTATGTGGAATGACTATGCACTTCCTGCATACATTAATCATTAAAAGCTCAATTAAATCCTGGCACACTAATGGGCATACATTATTAGATAAATAATTTCGGTCTTTCATTAACTGTCTGTCGTAGCTCACAGGGCTGTTCCAGTTCACAGTCCGGCTGGCCTCTGAAACGGAGGCACGCTTCACTTCTGTGGAGAGAATTCACCACTACATCGAGGTGATTGCGCTTCTAATGGCACTGCACTGTTAGTGTACATGTTGTCTCACTAACACTGTGGCCTGCAGCTTGTTTTCATCATTATGAACTTGAGATTTTCAGAGTTATTTTAACATTTTTATTTTAGGTTCCAACATGTGTATGAAGTTAAACTAATGACTTGCAATTTTATTACTATTATTGTGTTTATTATTATTCTGAACCCCAAAGCGGTCTTTCCTGCCCCCCCAGTCTCTAGCGTTGGAGGCTCCAGCCCGCATTAAGAACAAAGCGCCCCCACCAGACTGGCCTCAGGAGGGCGAGGTGGTGTTTGACGGGACGGAGATGAGGTACAGAGACAACCTGCCACTGGTTCTCAAGAAGGTGTCCTGCATCATCCGGCCAAAGGAAAAGATTGGCATAGTAGGTCGGACTGGTTCAGGTCAGTGAAAAAATCATTCTCCATTTGATCATGTATCTGAAATCCTTCCCACACATAAAATAATGTTCCTGCAGAGTTTAATGAAGAAAGTCTATTTCACTTCATTCCCTGTGAGCTTAATTTCTGTCTCCAAAAAATGTTTAGGGTGTAACAGTACTCAACAGTTTAGACACACCTACTCATTCAAGGGTATTTCTTTATATTTACTTTTTTCCACATATTGGAGTAATAGTGAACACATCAAACCTATGAAATGACACACAGCGCAATCATGTAGTAACCAAAAATGTGTTAAACATATATATTGTAGATTATTTAAAGTGGGCACCCTTTGCCTTGATGATGGCTTTGCACACTGTATTCTCTATAGTAACTTAATGAGGTAGTCACATGGAATGCATTTCAATGGATAGATATGCCTTGTTGAAAGTCAATTTGTGGAATTTATTTCCTTTGTTTGAGCCAATCAGTTGTGTTGTGACAAGGTAGGGTTGGAATACAGAAGACCATTATTATGCCTGTAATGTAGTAGTTCATATTATGGTAAGAACAGCTCAAAAAGAAACTACAGTCTAGAATTACTTTAAGACATGAAGGTCAATCGATCCAGAAAATTAAGAAAGTGCAGTCGCTAAAGAAAAACAGTGCTATGATGAAACTTTCCTCATGAGGACAGCCGCAGGAAAGGAAGACCAAGAGTTACCTCTGCTGCAAAAGATAAGAGTTATAAGAGATTAGAGTTACCAGACTCAGAAATCAGCAGTTAGATTGCACCTTAGATTGAAGCCCAAATAAATGCTTCACAGATTTCAAGTAAAAGACTCATCTCAACATCTAGTGTTCGGATGTCTGTGTGAATCTGGCCTTCAAGTGTGGTTCCCACCGTGAGTCATGGAAGAGGATGTGTGATGGTGTGGAGGAGCTTTGCTGGTAACACTCTTAGAATTCAAGGCACACTCAACCAGCATGGCTAGTTGGCTACCACAGCATTTTGCAGCGACGCGCCATCCCATCTAGTTTGCGTTTTGTCGGACTATAGTTTGTTTTTCAGCATGGTTTAGGATGAGTTGGACCACAGAGTGAAGGAAAAGCAGACAAAAACTGCCCAGCATATGTTGAAACTCCTTCAAGACTGTTGGCAAAAGCACTGGTTGAGAGAAAGCCAAGTGTGCAAAGCTGTTATCATGGCAAAGGGTGGCCACTTTGAATAATCTAAAATATAAATGTATTTTGATAACTTTTTTGGTTACTACATGAATCCATATGTGTTGTCTCCATCTTGAAGTCTTCACTTATTGAGCAATGTGGAAAATTGTATAAATAAATAAATACCCTTGAATGAGTAGGGTGTGTCCAAACTTTTGACTGGTACTGTATTCTTTCATTTTATGCTTAATTGGATTTAGACCTTCTAAATATTCCACCATTGTAACCCTCTCCACACTGATATAGAGAGACAGTGGGAAGGAATGAAACCAAGGCTTCAGCGTTCAATGTGCACCAGAGGCAGATATCTAGACTGCTCAACCACCCTAAAGCTGCTTAAGCCCTTTACACACACCAGAAGCGGCAACCTCCAACCGAAACGCCTAATTTTTATTAATCACCGGCGGAAATTAGGGAGGCATGCAGAGATGCAGAAATGTTGAGCGTTTTTCTGGGGATCGAGTCACTGTGATGTCATTCATGTGTTGGTCAACATCTGCACAGAGGATAACCAAGTATCGAAGCGGCGCTCCACCTTGTCATATCAGTTCGCCAAGTTTATATAATAATTTAAGTTAGTAATATGTACATAACTAAACTGAAAATTCGGGATGTGTTGTGATCCGAATGAATATAGTCTAGTTTAAGTAGCACGTAACTTTTTTGTGTGCAGAACTGTTGAGCTTCGGCAGCAGGACCAAATATTGTGCGTGTTCTTGTGGGCGGCAGCCGCCTTGCTTCAGCTTGCTGCTGCTGCCAGGGTTGGAGGCAAAGCTGCAGTTGAGTGTTCATTGAAAGTAATGGAGCTTTGCCTCCTATCCTGGTGGCAGCGGATTCGATACTTGGTTATCCTCTGTGCAGATGTTGACCAAAACATGAATGACATCACAGTGACTCGATCCCCAGAAAAATGCTCAACATTTCTGCCTCTTTGCATGCCGCCCTAATTTCCGCCAGTGATTAATAACAAGAAACCAGGAAAGCCTAGTTCAGCCGGCCCGCAATAGAAAGTGTTGCCCTCTCGAGATTCGAACCTGGGTCGCCCACGTGAAAGGCTGTGTCATTAACCAGTACACCACAGAGCTGTACATTTGCTGGGTGTCAGTATAGCCTCTTGTGTCTATCATGAACTAATCCTCTTTTGCCACTGGCTGTTGTAACAGTTAATTGGCCATTTGTGAATGTCATTGATATAATTAAACTGACTAATGTATCTTACTAAGTTTACCTCCACCACAACAAATAGCGTCTATGTATGGTGTTTGCCACTGGCCGTTTTAACAGCGTATTAGCCAGTAATAAGCTTTACTGGAATAGTCATAAGAATTGAGCAATTGCTAGCGAGTCTGCCAAAGCTATTTCATTTCATGGCATAAGAACGTATTTTTTTCTTTCATGGCAAAACAATGTACTTTTTTCTTTCATTCGTGAATGACATTGATACAATAACTATCAATAAAGGTGACAATAACTAACTTTTTCATCAAGTGAAAAGTCGAGAGAATCGTGGAATCTACCAGAAATAATTAATAAATGTCGTTGCTCTCAATAGATTCGAACTTAGGTCTTCCACATGAGAGGCACTGTCTTTAACACTAGAACCGCCAGACCTTTTTTACCCCCTATAACCGCCAGAGCCAAACACCGTTTGGCGTTATTAGCATACGAATTGTCCCTATTAGCATGGCCATTCTCCTCCGCAACATCACCATCCAGCCAGAGCATCAGTTCATCTACTAGGTCATCATCAACCTACGCTATATAGAAGTATAAAACATAATGAATTACAGAATTTGTTTGTTTTAAATGGTTAATTAATTCAAAAAATACTACAAGAATGTGTTTGTATTGAAGGTCTCAACATACGAAAAAAAATGACAAAAAAGAATACATAGAAAAGGACAAGGTCTGAATTGAATAGGCTGTGAACAGCGCGTATTTGCAAGTCTCTCCTGGGGGTTGTAGTGGGGCTATCGAGTTGATTTCAACGCCAATGCATAGCTCTAGTCTCCTAGATTATTGGCATATAAGATTGTTCTATAGGTGACATGAATAAATTATCGAAAAACCGAGAGGAGCTATTAGAAAAAGGTGAGGTCTGAAATGAATAGGCTGTGTGTGTGATTTAGTTTCTCTTTCCCTACGTAAATAATGTAGATTTACATTTTCGATTTACATTTGATGAATTAGCCTACACAATAAGCTGAATATCCTATTGAAAAACAGTAACCCGTGTGATAAGTAGCCTATATCGTTTGTAGTATGTTTCAATAATAGCCTAATTAAGTTTTCATTCATCTGGGATTATCGCGCATTCATCCATTGATGTCATGCATTCAGTGAGGGGTGATTAGCGCCTGGGTACCATTTGGGTACCAACGCTAAGTGGCGTGGGCTGTTGGCGGATTAAGTCGGAAAACGGTAAAAAAAACAGGTAAATAGTATCTAAATGGTTTTCTGTTCATCAGTTTAGAAACTCCACGGTATTACACGTTTCAGCAGTCGCTAGACTCCATTGAGGATTGTGTTAAACTGACTAACGTTTCTTATTAAGTTTACCTCCACCACAGCGTCTATGAACTGTGTGGCTTTTGCCACTGGCCGTTTTAACAGCTTATTAGCCAGTATTAGGCTTACTAGTATCTACTAACTTCCTAGGAATAATCATAAGAATTGAGCAATTGCTAGCGAGACTGAAGATGAACGTTTTCCATGCCAGAAACAGTCGCAATATAACCGTATACAGTTTCAGTTAAGGCTTACTATAATGTAACTACTGTATGTTGTAGCCAGCAAATGTGTTTGTCTATCCTGACCCAAAACGCATGCACGGATGCGTATTTCGAAAATCCACCAGAAACAGTCGCAATATAACCATAAACTGTTTTATTTCAGGCTTACTATAATGTAGTTACTGGAGGTTTTAGCCAGCGAAGTTTTCGTCTATACAGAATAAATCATAATGCGTACTTCGCTTCGCCTGCAAGGAGATACAAACTCAGGACCTATAGTTCGCAGGTCCGCTTCTCTAATCACTACGCTATTTAAGAAGGGTCACTCACTCACTCACTCAGAGACATTCGCTGTTCTTGGCTGGCTCCGCTTACGCGGTCCGGCAAAAACAAGACGTTTTATCAGGTTGCCGCTTCTGGTGTATAAAGCGCTTAAGCTACACATTTCTATTAAATGTGTTTTTCAAAATTATCCTATATATAATTTAAAAATACAGTGTGCCCCCCTTCCTCATTTACTCTGTTATTGTCACACTGAATGGTGTCTGATGTTCTTACAAAATATAATATAAGATGTAGAAAGCCAGAGTGAACACAAAATTCAGTGTTGAAATTATAATTTTATTTATTTAAGGAAAACCGTTATCCAACACCAACTGGCCCTGTGTGAAAAGGTGTTTGCGCCCTGAACTTAATAACTGCTTGTGCCAACTTTAACAGCAACAACTTCAACCAAACACTTCCTATATTTGGAGATCAGTCTTTCACATCGCTGTGGAGGAATCTTGGCCCCAGTGGATGGTTTTCAAGTATGAACGTATTGTTTAAGGTCCTGCCACAGAATCTCTATTCAAGGAGTACTCTTGTGTTTAGGATCTCAAATTAGAAATGAATTTGGTTAACGCGTTGATTGAGTTCTAACCTCTTCTCACAGGGCAAGTTGGTGATGGATAAATTCTTTCCTTCAAAAAATCATTTAAAATAAGAATTTTTGGGTTACTTGGGTTCTCTTTGTTTCATATTACATTTTATGGAGATATGAAGCCTTTCAGTGTGAGAAATATCCAATAATTATGGAAATCGAGGAAGGGGGCAAATACTTTCTCACAGCGCTGAAACTGAAAGTATGCCAAGAATTTGTTTGACAGGAACAGACATTACCATTCAGGTTAGTTAGCCCTTTATGGTTTGCGCATGTAACACTTCTAATTCTACAGATTATATACCCACTTGCATTCTTGTGTCCACAGGGAAGTCTTCTCTGGGTGTAGCCCTGTTCCGCCTGGTAGAACCTTGTGGCGGCACCATCAAGATAGACGACATCAACATCTGTGACATCGGCCTGGCCGACCTTCGCAGCAAGCTGTCCATTATTCCTCAGGAGCCTGTGCTGTTCAGCGGCACAGTCAGGTGGGCACTCCACACACTATTGTGACAGTAAATAACGAGTAGCTTGGCGGTCATAGATCAGCTTGTTGGGCTATTCCCTCTTGTCCCTTCGATTGATGTTTTCTCATTACTGGCAATGCTTTGTCCTGAAGTCGTCCCCGTCTTCTCTTCTACAGGTCAAACCTGGACCCCTTTTTCCAGTACACCGAAGAGCAGATCTGGGATGCTTTAGAGCGGACACACATGAAGGAATGTGTAAGTATCAAGAATTCTGGAGTTAGTAATAAGATGTCAAAAGAAAATGCCCTGACAACTGCAGAAAACTGTTTTGATCCTTGTGTGCCAGAGGCTCAAGAAGGGCCACCAGTAACACTGGACTAAGAAATTAAAACACTGTTTAGTTTCCGATCTCAAATGAATTACTCTCCATCCCATCCTTCTATCCCTCCAACCAGGTGTCTCAGCTGCCCCTAAAGCTTGAGTCAGAAGTGGTGGAGAATGGAGAAAACTTCTCTGTTGGAGAGAGACAGCTGCTCTGTGTAGCTAGAGTCTTACTCAGGCAGTGTAAGGTGAGCACTTGGTTTGATGATTGTGGACGCATTCCTGGGTGTCACCGTTCATCAAATGAAAACTAGCAAACTTCAGTCTTCTTTCTCTTTTTTGCTGAGCATAACTCTTATGTTCGGCACCTGCTCAGAGATATTGATTTTGCATGTTTTTATCTAAACATTGTTTAATCTAGTTTGTCTTGTTGAGATAACAATCTTATTTAGTGAGACCTGTAGATGTCTGTTCTGACAGAACAAGCAATTAACAGTGGCATTATTATTTTACAGTGGTGTTTGAAAACCGCATTTCCTAACCGTCATCCAACTTTAGGGTAGGAAAGTCAACGTATACCTTCTAAGGCAGAGGTGTCAAACCGGTTCCACGGAGGGCCGAGTGTATGCTGGTTTTTGGTTTTTCCTTTCAATTGGTGCCCAACTGAGATCAAATAGAACCATGTGAAGGAATATCTTAAACAATTAGTGACCTAATTTTCCAATCAAGCACAAGGTGAGAGCGAAAACCTGCAGACACTCGGCCCTCCGTGGAACCGGTTTGACACCTCTGTTCTAAGGTCACAGCACTGCAGTCTGACATTTGGGGGCTTCCTCCCCTTTCTCAGGTCTTGATATTGGATGAGGCTACAGCAGCAATGGACTCAGAGACAGATTCACTGATCCAGGAGACAATCCGCAATGCATTTCAGGACTGCACTACCCTGACCATAGCCCACCGGCTGCACACCGTACTCAGCTGTGACCGCATCATGGTGCTCAACCAGGGACAGGTAAATGCGAGCTAATCTAGTGTGCAATTTTAACATTTATTGAAAGCACTCAACTCTCCTTTGGGACAATTTTTGTTGCTAAATTCCTTCTGAGGTTTCATAATTGTATGTTTGTTAATGGGGAAACATTTTCTAAAAAGTGTATTTTTCCTTTCAGTCGGTCACTCGGTACAACCCGCTATCAGAAGCACATGTGCACAACCTGAATACGAACTTCAATCACACTTTTTAAGGTCAACATCAGCCTGGCTTGACCCGATCCACACTGATTTTGATCTTTACTCGCGCTGATCAGATGATTTCTCAAATAAAAGTGCATTTTCTATTACCTAGGAATTTCTTCAGCTACCGGTCCCTCGCAGCTTTAGCTTAACTGTTCACTTTGGTTACAGTGAGGGAAAAAATTATTTGATCCCCTGCTGATTTTGTATGTTTGCCCACTGATGAAGAAATGATCAGTCTATAATTTTAATGGTAGGTTTATTTGAACAGTGAGAGACAGAATAACAACAAAACAATCCAGAAAAACGCATGTCAAAAATGTTATAAATTGATTTGCATTTTAATGAGTGAAATAAGTATTCAACCTCTCTGCAAAACATGACTTAGTACTTGGTGTCAAAACTCTTGTTGGCAATCACAGAGGTCAGACGTTTCTTGTAGTTGGCCACCAGGTTTGCACACATCTCAGGAGGGATTTTGTCCCACTCCTCTTTGCAGGTCTTCTCCAAGTCATTAAGGTTTCGAGGCTGACGTTTGGCAACTCGAACATTCAGCTCCCTCCACAGATTTTCTATGGGATTAAGGTCTATGGGATTCTATGGGATTAAGGTCTGGAGACTGGCTAGGCCACTCCAGGACCTTAATGTGCTTCTTCTTGAGCCACTCCTTTGTTGCCTTGGCCATGTGTTTTGGGTCATTGTCATGCTGGAATACCCATTCACGACCCATTTTCAATGCCCTGGCTGAGGGAAGGAGGTTCTCACCCAAGATTTGATGGTACATGGCCCCGTCCATCGTCCCTTTGATGCGGTGAAGTTGTCCTGTCCCCTTAGCAGAAAAACACCCCCAAAGCAGAATGTTTCCTCCTCCATGTTTGATGGTGGGGATGGTGTTCTTGGGATCATAGGCAGCATTCTTCCTCCTCCAAACACGGCGAGTTGAGTTGATGCCAAAGAGCTTGATTTTGGTCTCATCTGACCACAACACTTTCACCCAGTTCACCTCTGAATCATTCAGATGTTCATTGGCAAACTTCAGACAGGCCTGTACATGTGCTTTCTTGAGCAGAGGGACCTTGCGCGTGCTGCAGGATTTCAGTCCTTCACGGCGTAATGTGTTACCAATTGTTTTCTTGGTGACTGGTCCCAGTTGCCTTGAGATCATTGACAAGATCCTCCCATGTAGTTCTGGGCTGATTCCTCACCGTTCTCATGATCATTGCAACTCCACAAGGTGAGATCTTGCATGGAGCCCCAGACCGAAGGAGATTGACAGTTCTTTTGTGTTTCTTCCATTTGCAAATAATCGCACCAACTGTCGTCACCTACTCACCAAGCTGCTTGGCGATGGTCTTGTAGCCCATTCCAGCCTTGTGTAGGTCTACAATCTTGTCCCTGACATCCTTGGACAGCTCTTTGGTCTTGGCCATGGTGGAGAGTTTGGAATCTGATTGATTGCTTCTCTGGACAGGTGTCTCTTATACAGGTAAGAAGCTGAGATTAGGAGCACTCCCTTTAAGTGTGCTCCTAATCTCAGCTCGTTACCTGTATAAAAGACACCTGGGAGCCAGAAATCTTTCTGATTGAGATGGGATCAAATACTTATTTCACTCATTAAAATGCAAATCAATTTATAACATTTTTTACATGTTTTTCTGTAATTTTTTGTTGTTATTGTGTCTCTCACTGTTCAAATAAACCTACCATTAAAATTATAGACTTATCATTTCTTTATCAGTGGGCAAACGTACAAAATCAGCAGGGGATCAAATAATTTTTTCCCTCACTGTGTGTCCATGTAGGTCTTTCAACGTGATCTTTCAACGTAGGTTTTGAGTTCCTTAGTTTGATATTCCAATCAACAAATTAGTCTACTTCTGGCTTGGGAGTCTCCTCTGCCACCTGCTCTTTGCAGTGTCATCTTGTCTTTCTACTTGCATATCCCAACAGGCTTTGTGACCGTAAACTGCCACTGTTTTGTGTCTTGGTATTAAAAGTGAGCAAAATCTCCATTCAGAACCGATTCTATTTTCCACCCTACCACACCTGGTTGGGGCCGGGTCGAGGCGTGCATACGCAACAATCTCTTTCAAATGGTTGCTAAATTGTGTTCCATCACTTCAGAGTAGTCTTCCAATAGGTGCTTTGTGAAATGAATTTACACTGTTGCCATGCTTTTGGTGCCCATGCAGAAGCCCTTTGGAAAGATGGGCTACAGCCCACATTATTCTCAATTTCTCTGAAAGCAGCATTGCATCTTTTAGAGCAAGGCAGGAGGGGCTTGTTAGGCAAGCTTATTTCTACAAATGCTTCATTTGTTGGTGCATTCACAAGTGCACGCTAGTTTTAAGGTGAGCAAGAAAAAGGAGGAGCTTAACACAGCCCTCCCTCTCATAATGCATTGGGTCCTGAGGGATTAGTAGGGTTGTTCCTTCAAGGACTCCTTGGCCATCATTTGGTCACGCACAGCAGGTGCACAACAGCCCTCCTCTTCCCGTAAGCTTGTAATTCCATTCTCCTTGGCAAAGAGGGGGCAGAAGCAACATGGGGACGGGGCAGAAGCCTCTGTCCCATTTTTTCCCCCTCCTGCTCAAGATGATGGCACCCCGTGATTGCTTGTCTAGAAAGGTGCCGCTACATCACTGTTTAGGCATTAACCCATTTTCAAAACAAGATTTTGGAATAATATGTGAGCAATAAAAAGAGCCCTTCTCCCACAGTCAGACACTTGTTGGCCAAGTATGGTGATTTATTAAAATAGCACATGTAAATAATAGCAAATAACTGGAAGTCCTGTCTGCAATGACCAAGAGCTTGCATACAGAGAAAGGCGGACTCCCTATATGTAAACATTGAAATTACTTTTTTTACATTTCATGAAAGAACATATTAGAGCTTCAAAATTTTGTATTACATACTGAGATTGGAGGAACAATGGGAAACAAATGATGTGTAGGAATTTATGAAATTGTAACCCAATTTCTGAGAAATTGTTTTTTAAAGTTTTCAAGCCTTAAAAGCTTTCAGGTCTTAAAGTTAATCCTTAAAGACAAATTCCAGACAATATTATTTATGTATTTGTATCTATGTATTTTATTAGCCTTACCCAGACATATTGCAAACAAGTTTCTAAGGCTTAGCTAAAACACCCTGATAAATGGATGAATAATTCCCTGCAGACTGGAACCCCCTGTAATATGTCATAAGTCCTCTATGTAAAAACGAATACTTTCTCCCACACATCTTTTTCAATGGCATTAGCTAAATGTGGGGCTCTATTATTATTTCAGATCCCTATTACAAAGTATCTTTGAAAACACCCTCTCAGTACCATAAAGAGCAGCAAAACAATGGCAGCATGACAGACCAGTTAGAACTTCCCTCTCAACACTAGCTGAGCACTCATTATCTTTCCCAATCATGGCTAGAGGGAAGTGCTGACTAAGATAGTGATATTCAAATCTGGCTCTAAACATCATTTCCTCTCCATTTTTCAATTGCGACTTAGCCTTCTGTACTACCTCATCATTAATTGCGCCCGCCTCGTGTCCTAAGTGTAAATAGGTCCCTGACTCAGGGGTTGCAATAAAATAAAAAAATGGAGTGGAACTGCCTTCACGGCCAGATTTAAATACCAATGGTCTACAACTTCTGCTTATACTCCAAAAAAAGTTTTAATTATTTATTTCTAGTTAGTTTTCAACCTAATGTTTGAAGGTCTATGACAGTTTTTGTTAATTACAAATATAGTAATTAATTTTGGAAGTAAAGTGTTTTGTTATCCTCGTCCTCTGTTATATTCAGGTGGTGGAGTTCGATGAGCCGTCCAAACTGTTGGCCAATGAGAACTCTCGGTTCTGTGCCATGCTGGCTGCCGTAGAGAACAAGATCTCTGTGAGAGGCTAAAATGGGTACAGAAGTCACAAAAGTGCCCTGGAGATGAGGAGGGGGGAGGACGCTCCCACAAGGCTCCAGCCATCCGACTGCTCCCTCCGTGGTCTTACCCTCCCCTGCATAACCCACCCTGAGCTTACTGCTCAGCCTGTGGAGGGGTGCTGCATCGGACCACGGAAATATAATTCTGCGGTCGCATCATGCCATGATATGGGTCCTTGGTATAAGGCAAGGGCTACTCTGAGGAGATGCCTGCTCAGAAACCATTTCAGCTGGAATGGTCAGGGAAGCACTGATACTGTACTGTCTTTAGTAATATAAATATATTAAATAAAGCTTTACATGTAGCTATATTCATAGCAAAACTGGTCTGTTTGATAGAATACATCTATACATATATATTTACAGTGGTAATATATGCTTTATTTTCTACCGATTCTATATGTACAACGTAGTTGTATGATTATGTTCACTGATGTGTGTTGCCATCATTGCTGTCTAGCTCTGTTGCTTTTTTTGCGACTTGAAACATCAGTAACCTTTTTTTGTCTTGTGACTTAAACTCAAGAGCCCTTAAACCCTGGACCCTGGCACAAGTGATGGATCTGTGAGGCATAGAGGGCTAGATAAAAAGATAAATGGTGCTGCTTGTCCTCTGTGTTTTCATTGGGTAATGAAATGGGCACAGTATCACCCCTGCTAAATGATAGTCTAGCCCATCTTGGCTTGACTCTAGCCCCTCTTGGCTCCAGTTGTCCCACTCTTGATTTTCAGACTTCATTTGGTCGATTTAAAACTTTTTATTATCACAGTTACTTTGATTGCTGTTAAAACTTTGTTGTCACTGTTTGCCCCTTTGCACAGATGGTGAAGCTACAATGGCTCGCCACCGCCATCTGCTGGTGGGGAGGGGAGGTCCAGACGACCAAAAAGATGCCAGTAGAGCACGTGGTCTCTTTGATTTGAATAATGTTGCGTTTGTCTTTGCCCTGAACAATTTAGTCTTTGTAATGTGTGTGTGTAAATGTGTGTGTCGTTGGTCCGCTCATAAAACAATGGGGACCAGAACCACACACAATAAACCTGCACTGGGTGTACTATGGAACCCCTATATCCTGTCTTTGCAGTATTGAGGTGATGTTCAAACTGGTACTGTAATTACTAATAACCTTGAAGCAAGCCTTGCAGAATGTCTGTTTGTCTTTATCTGTCATTTCTATTACTTTTTAATAGCCTTAGCATGACTTCATTATTGCCTTGTTTAGCAGGGTAGGATGAGAGGGAAATGGGAAGGGGTAAGACGGGATCACTTTAAAATATTCTGTCAATAAAAGCTATTTTAGATTTATCTGTTTGTCTGTTTTTGTGAGTACAACATATTGTATATTTTAAGTAGGATAGGAAGTGAGACGGCTGTCTTTTTTCATTGTGCTCTAGCAACTCCATTTGTTAAGTAGGGTGCCTGCAGTTATGGTTGTTGGCTGGAGAATGCACTCTTTTCCAGTTACATATGAACTGTCATACTTCCTGGTTTAGCAAGCAGTGTAATAAAAACATTGGCATCTCCATCTTTGACTGTCCTGAACCTGCCTAGAAAGTAGCTCCAGGATTTAAAGAGGAACTGTGGAGAATCCTGCCTGTAACGTTCAGAGACTGAATTTTAACAAAAACCCGACTTGTCTACTCATCTTCACTTACCGAAGAGGACCGGAATAGTATTAACTAGTGCAGGTTGGTTTAGGGTGGGATGGATGGTACCGTTATTGTCTAAAGCAAGTATAAGATGACAAGTCAATGAAAACTGATTGAAGGACTGGTGAGGAAGTTTAAATGGATAATATCTCAGGCACTCAGGAACAATTTTGTAAAAAAATAATATTTAAAACATTAACTGCAGATGTCTACAGGTCATTTATGGCAGTTGAGTTAAAATGTTACATGTGCCAACTTTGAGGCTATAATCCTCCAAGGTCAGAAATCTGTGTCATTGACTCAACTCTCTCCTTGGAGCTCCACATCAAGTCCGTCACCACATCAGCCTTCTTCCACCTCTGTAACATCTCCTGACTCCGCCCATTCCTCACAGACCCGGTAGCAGAGACCCTCATACATGCTTTCATAACATCATGTCTGGACTGTTGCAATGGCATCCTGTTCAGGGTGTCAAGCAAAGCCCTGGATAGGCTCCAGTATGTTCAAAACTCAGCTGCCAGAGTCCTCACTCGCACCAAACCCTGGGAACACATCACTCCCACACTGTATAACCTTCACTGGCTCTCTGTCAAGTTTTGCATTAATTATAAGATCCTGCTCCTCACATACAAGGCCCTCCGTGGCCTTGCGCCCTCTTACCTGCCCAATCTCCTTCATATACACACCACTCTCGTAGTCTTCGCTCCTCTGACACTGGACTTCTCACCATTCTAAAAACTAGACTGTACCATGGGGGACCAGGCATTCACTGTTTCGGCCCCTAAAACTCTGGAACTCTCCCTTCAGCCACTCGCAACTCAGATTCCATCATCACCTTTAATCAGACTTTAAACTGACTTGTTCATGCTCGCTTTCCCTCTGTGTAGTGTGAAACTCAGTTAGCTTCAGTGGTGCTTAGTTTTATCTTTTGTTTGATTTCTGGTTCTTGTTGTTGTGTTTTTCCTTGGGTATCTTGAAAGGCGCTTACAATCCAGTGTATTATTATTATTAATAATAATAAACGTAAATAGGATATACGAAATGTGGAAGTTCATAAAAAAATGTAGCATTGCATCATAATTGTCAATACACAAAGGTAAACAAAATTTCAATATAATGAAAGGGGTGGGGTATGTGGCAGAGTGGGTGGACTAGAATTGATTTGAAGAGAACATGAGATGTATACGTTATAAACAATGCACCATTCTGTCTAAATGGGACCTTAACAGACTTACAGATAATAATCTTACCTGTAGGCCTACATCAAGTAGGCCTCTGCATTATCGGGTGCTGAACAGATATTTCAATAGTGCATCATGAAGCTTGTTTCGTGAGCGCAACCCACCTGTTCTTGTAGCATGACTTGCGAATGAAGCAAATCTGTGGCGTGGACAATTCAAAGCTAAAAGTGACTTTTAGAATCTTGTCAGGGGGTGCTGAGTAGACGGTGGGGGTGCTATGGCTAGAGGGCGGTATTTTACTTCATACGCTCAAAAATCAAAGATTATAGATGTCCGTTAATTAGCTTTGCAGACATTATCATATTTTATTACTATACATTGGGCTCTTACAATGATATGGAGCTTCCCTAAGCAAGGATCGGATGTACTGCCATTCCACAAGGTCTGTAATGTACATACAACCTAAAATGTCTTGCCTGAAAAGATTCTCTAATATTGGATATTCCCTTCATCTTTCTGAGAAAGTCAGAGGACATTGACATACTGCTTTCATCTATGAGTTTTGAGGAGAGAGGAATGGAGCAGTATTAAATTGAGAATATTTTCAGGAAATAATTTCAGTTGTTATTACGTTCATTTTTATACCTTTTTAAGTGTACTCCATGCGGAATGGGAGTACAACAGATAGTGGCTCAGCGAAGTAAATGTCAGAACATAAATTCATCTGGAGTGTGGACCTTTTGACAATGTATACAAAAACAACATTTTTTTGGTAAATTTTCTAACGTGCTTGAATCTGGATCGTTAGCGTGAAGAAACTGCGGCATCATCTAGTGGTTCAAAACCAGCAACTGCAAGTTTGTCATTATGTGCTAGACTTAACCAGCGGGTCCCAATCATCAATCTATAGAATTATTGCCGGTGCGGGAATACCCCTCCGCCTGCCTACTATGAGCAAACTGCTATGCGCAACACAAGGACACCAACGTCTCCAGGGCGACGAAGCAACAATTACGAATAACACACATTTTGTAACTGCTCTCTGGGGATGGTGGCTTCCGGCTGTGCAAAAGGATACCTATTGATAGAAAGTATCACATTTACACTATGGCGACCTACCTTTTCTTCTATGAGTGTGACAAATGTAGACAGTTTACAGGTGCATCATGCATTACACTTGTGCAGCAGCAATTGGTTGTATATCCAAGGATGATTCGCTCTTTTAAAGAAGGCCACAGAAATATTTGCGTTTTGTTAAGTGGGCTAATATTTGCTTTGAGTTCGAGCTGATGCTAGGCTAATTAGGCTACATATTTTGGATAGGCTGCTTTGACAACAGTGCTGACTAGCTATGTTCGTCTCTGTAGCGCCCCCTGTACTGCTCGAAAACTTTCCTTTCTCGAAGTGATTTCCTCCCTGTTTTTACTTCCTGTTTTCTAATGGGAGTCACAGCCCAAGATTGCCCCAGCTCCTTTCATTTAAATGTGTAGCATGTTCTGTATGTTCGGCATTTTCTTTTGATTTAGTCACGCGTTACATTGTAACAGTTTTTTTCTCAGAAATTTGTCTAATGCATGGGCCTATAATCGCCTCTGTTTGCTGAAGACTTGGAAATGCAGAACTTGTTCAACTTTGGTCCCGATGGATTTTACGTAGGATAGTCGATTTATTTTGTTTTTTTTGCTTTGCTGTGGTCATTTTTCACTAACCTTTCTTTTTGCTATTCGCTAAACCACTCTGGTGCAGTAAGTTGCTCAAAGGCCCCCTTTTGCTACTAAGCTGCCGAACTAGAAAACTAGTTCCTTTGTGGATACTCGGGACCTGACAATTACATAGCTAATCAAATTCTGTACTTTCTACTAAGGCTGTTGTTGCTTTTTGCACAATTTGTTTATTCTTCGGTGGAAGTTATAATGGCCGAATTCCAGCGACCGACACTGTGTTGCTGCCGCAAAGCGCTGACAGTGCCTAGCAAGTCGTGTGAGGGCGGCCGAAATCTAGCTCAGTGTCGCCTTGTGGACATCGCCTCAGCTTCCAACTTTCACAGCTTCAAGCTCCGACACTTTCATTTAGACTTGCGCCTCAACTTTGCAGTAAAAGAGATGACCGGCTGGCAAGTCCTGGAGCTTGTGCCTATCCAACCAGGAGCGCATACTTTGGTTTTGGACTCTCATCCTTCGTTGCTTATTCATTCCATAGACTGTAAGGTACCTGGCACCACTGCTGCCCAGGATATTACTCTATCGCTCACCTACCGGGTAGACCCATTTACAGACTATGGATCCTCGCTGAACATCAGCCTCCCAGCCTCTGTGACGCGGCCGCATCGAGCTTTCCAGATCACCGTTCGTTACACCACGACAGACGGTCCTGCGGTAAGGTCACACTGGTGACACAGGCAGCTTTGGTAGTTATCAGATTATTCTTGTTAATTATGAGTTGGTATACACCATTATACAAACATTAATAGTTGAACAGGACAGCTTACCCCAAATCAAACTTCATACCTAAAAAGAGGCCGAATTTTTAAATTGATTAGGTCAGTAGGCCCATTTCGCCTCTTAGACTGTTACCCTTCATTTTACCAATTCTGTTCTGGGTATCGAACCTGGACAAGGAACATCTGTTTTTACAGCTGTCTGGCAATGGACCAATGCTTTTCCCTATGAAAAACCTTTCACAGATGTCATGGAGCGGTCAAATTATTTCTCATAGGTTTCAAATTATATGCTGAATTCCCAGTCCACCGCTCTCCCCTATTCGCATGTATACATGCGAAACACTCAAAGTATGATGACCTGGGCTAATGTAGTTTCCATGAACAGGTACAGGGTGAATCTGTAAACTACAAAGTTTTTTTCAGAAACCTGTGTATTCACAATATAATACAAAACCTTTGTTAAAGGAGAAATGTTTAACACTAGAAGTAATTCAACAAATTTCATGCCACTATCTTGTCTTTTTTTTTTTAAATCTTTGATTACATCATATGTAGAATCTGATACCAGTTTCTGTAGCTACTTTGGGACTTGGGGAACCTTTTGTCCATTAATATTTAATAAAGGGATAGTTCTATCTAGATTCATATTTGGGTGAAATAACACTCACCTTGAGTTGTTCTTGAAGGTCCATGGAGTCATTTTTCACGACAAGTCATTATTTACCTCCCAGCCTTGAATTAGCATTGTCCAAATTCATCAATTGAAACTGTGCATCCCGAGCAACAAAAGCTGCATTGCATGTGGAAACAAGCTAAAAAAACACTTCAAGAACAGCTCACACTAAGTGTTATTTCACCCAAATATCGATCTAGGTTGAACTATCCCTTTAACATCTATTGCAAAGGAGAATTTCTTTCACAACTTGATGTTAGATGGTGTCTCATCCTGAAACTAGTCTATGGCTATGGGCCTAGAGAATATATTCATAATAATGATTCACTTTCCGTTAAAAAGCATTAAAAACTTCAGCAACCTTTAGCCATCACTAGTATAAAAACAATGGTAGTGTGTTTTGAAACTTTTGACATCAACATCATTTCTTATATTACTTAGTGGTTTATCCATAACAAAAAGCAATATGCTCAAATTCCTGTTATTCTCATTGATTTCTTTTAGCTAGATGTGACTAGAGCTAGCTGAGGTTTGTAGTGGCTCTTCAAAGTTACATGGATTAAGTTCTCTTGACCCATATACTTTTTTCAGTGTGCAAAACTATTTTACATTAAGTTGTACAAGTAGCATATTACTAAAAATATTACAGACCTTTTAGTTACCTTAGTCAGTCTTTTCACTCACGCCCCTCACATTTTTCTTGCCTAACTCCTAGTTTCTCTTTAATTGCTCAGTTGTCCTTACAAACAAAACACAAGTTTGGTCATGCATTGAATTGGCTAAATGCCAGACAAGCACACTAACCTTTATCCCAAGAAGGTGAACATCTTTGTAATACTGACCACCCTCAGCAGTACTGGCAACAGCTGAATGCATCAGGTTTTCAGAGGAAACAGAAGATATGTTTGATATTTTGATATCGGAACTCCTCTGTGTACAAACAGCAAAAGAGAGAACCTCCAACCATATTTATTTTTCATCTCATCAAGACCGAAGGATGGGGTTTCTATGCTTTTTGCACGAGAGAAAAAAGTAATTCCTCACAAAATCTAAATGAGATGTTCCAAGTCCATGTCATTATTCATTCACATCAAAATAAACATACATTTTCACCTTGATGACTGTAATTGTCCTCTAATGGTACATCTCGCCCTATAATTGCAAGTTTAGCAAAAGAGGAATGTTCCTGAAGTTGGATGAATCTCTATCCTACTGCTGGGTAGTTTTAAGGTTTTGAGGCAAGTTTTCAGTATTTCTGTCAAACCACAAGACGTGGTTATTATTATTAGTGGTCTAACGCATTCACCACACACATGGGCAAAATTATGAAAATCTTTTGATTTAAATAATATGGTAGGTTTGGCTTTTTAAGCCATTAATGTCTAAATTGGGTTTTGTTAATGTCATTGTTGTATTGATCAGTAGCTGGGAGTGTGCCATATCTGACACTTGTGACAGTTTGCGGTGGAACGTGAACTGCATGTACCTTCGGAATTGTTTCATGAGCTACTCAAACGGTCTGTGAGCTATCGGAAGGTTATGATTGACCTGTTGGAAACCCTTAATTTAAGGCATTTAGTTTGTGTTTCTTATAATAACTGTTATATTAGCTTACAGCTCAACTATTACATTACTTATGTCGCATTACAATAGCCAATGGTTGCAGTGATGTAAAGAGAAACTGGCCAACATTTTTCAGCAAAAGAATCCCCAGCATATTTCAGTGAAAATGATTGGGTTGACATTACATCATAAAGCACATTACACTAGATATCTGGCTGCGATGTAGATAATTAGATCCAAGTGACATTTGACTGCTTTTTCTGAAATGTCTGATGAGCCGGGAGATAACATGAAGAACAAATTAAGATAATTATTTAGTTTTCTAATCCAATAAATTTTTAAACTAGTGGGCCTGTTTTCAATCTGAAAGGCTGTGTATGTTATGATTGCACAGACCAGCATCACATTTTCAGACCTCAGAAGTGGTGTAATGTTGATGTTGTTTTTTTTGTATTGCTCCTGTAATTAAGTCTGGATAAGTGTCTGCTCATTAAAAATAAATACATTTTATGTTTGTTAACTTAATTCAGCGCCCATATTTTTATTTATGTAATAGAGGTGTATATAAATGGATATACACAGCTTAGTATATGTACTCATCTTTGACTTTGACAGTGAACTATAACTTTAAATTTTATTGAATTTTTGTTTTTCTGATTGGTTCTTCAGATCTGGTGGCTGGATGCAGAGCTGACGTGTGGACAGACGCGCCCGCTGGTCTTTACTCAGGGCCACTCTGTCTGCAACCGCTCCTTCTTCCCTTGCTTTGACACGCCTGCCGTCAAAAGCACTTACAGTGCTACTGTCAGGGTAAGTGTTATACTATCAAGCCGCTAGAGCCGGTGTCCTCGACTTTACTTTTACTGAAGTATGACAAGCCGCATTAGTTTGGCGAGTGCACAAGCAGGTGTTTTCATTTTTCAGAGGGGTTGTTTTGAGACGTTTGGCCCATAGATTTGCTGATAATTTACAAAGACAGGGTTGGAGCTCCTTGTTCAGGTTTTACTACTTTTAACAAGCATGGATCAAAAACTCCTCTGGACCTGGTTTCCCGATAACGTGGCACAAGACGGTTTAACGATACACATAGCCTTAAGATGGACTTTGTTACGACGGACTTAGGCCTTTTTCCCAAACCACCACATGCGTTGCTCTTTGTAAAGTGCATCGTAAGTGCTACGTTACGGCCACTTGGAATGGAATTAGGCCATGTTTGGAGTGGAATTGGGCCACGAATACATTTTTAAATATAGCCTGTTGCATTTCGATAGAGCTTGATTACTCATCAGAAGCATATAATATCGCTGGCTATGTATTCTACTACTACTTAGGCATCAATAGAAAATGTAAAACTCGAAGAAGTAGTGAAATGTAGGGTGGACGATACATTATATCCAACTAATGGGGTGGACCTCAGCCAATCAAAATCATCTCCGGAAATTGATCACATGACATCAACTTATTTGTGATTGGAAGTTCGACTCACTTCACTGATCCAGATCTTTTCGTATCGTTCAGTAAAAAGAACAAATCTTTTGACTCTTTTCGTTCATTTGAGTCAGTCCCCACCCCCCCCTTCTGTCCCGACTCAAATAAGTCGGGTTACACTTGTTATTAAGATGGAATAGGAAGTAACCGTAGTACTCTAAGAGTAGATGCTACACCGTATTATGCTTTACAGCCATCACCAAAACCATGTTCATTATGTGTATTATTAGAAGATTTAAAAATTAATTATTGTACATAAAACACACAAGCGCAACTCATTGTCCAGAGTCAAAGTCAAGAGGCAAGATCAAGGATCAATTTAGATTGAAAGAAATCATAAAAAAATTGTAATAAAAGTTCATTTTAAATGTAATGATATTTATCCTATCATTACAACTTTTAAAATGTACTAATACTACTATTTTAATCTAAATAATGGTAATAGACCAAATAAATTTTTGGGTCTGTTAGGCTGACAATAAATCAGGGACTCGGAGATCCAAAAGATTAAAAGATTTATGCTATCTTCTCCTTAGTCATTGTCGTTCCTTCTAGTGATCGTGAAATGAAAAGGACCATGAGAAAAAGTTTATTATTAAATTTGATCAGTTTAATCAAGTCCTGACAGTTACAGTATTACCAATAGACATGTACATAACATAATCACTTGACAGCTGAATAACAGCGTACTGTCCTAATATTTATTGTAGCTAACTTTTCTTACTTTGGAACATTAAGGATGATAATAAATGAGATATCTGGATATCAGAAAGATTGAAAGACTTATTTCCTCATTAGTCGTTCGCCTTCCATCATTCTCAGGTGATTCAAAGCGCCTAAAGATCCGTGGATCATCGTTCATCTCGTTCATCGTTCCTTCTGATGAACGAGATTTGAAGATCCGAGGATCGTCGTTCATTTCGTTCATCGTTCCTTCCGGTGAACGAGATTCGGAGATCCGAAAGAGCCATGGATCGTCGTTCCTTCCAGTGAACAAGATTGGAAGATCTGAAAGAGCTATGGATCACCGTTCATCGTTCTTTCTGTTGAACGAGATTCGAAGATCCGAAAGAGCCATGGATCACCGTTCATTGTTCCTTCCAGTGAACAAGATTCGAAGAACCTACTGAGATGAATCACGATTCGCCAAAAAGATTCAAAAAGAACAAGTCTTTCACAAACGACCCATCACTACAAATGATCTGTTCCTCCAAGAGCTATATAGAATATATAGCTATATAGAGCAATCAACACATGATTGTTTAACTGGGAATATAAAGCATAGTTTGAGAAATCCATTCTAATTGTTTAAAATAAAAATGGAACGCAAGAGAAAACAAGCATTCAGAGCTGAATAAATCAATGTTCTTCTTGACGAGGTAGAGGCACCAGCACCTAGGCCATCGAACAAAGACAGTAGCCTACCAGTAGCCTACGATGCGGGGTTTCATAATTGTGAACGTTAATTAACACTTTTTCTTAATTATTTCTTGTTTTACACACGTTTTTCTTTATCCTCAGTTGACAATTGCATTCAATTACATTGACATCCACTCATTCACTTAGTATATAACTTGTCTAAATAAATTGGTCTAAAATAAAACTGTTTTGATCATTTTTCTAATAACTGTTTGCGATCACTCCTCGCATTTTGACGGAGGCGCTATTTCACAAAAACGGTACAGTGCCTGTTACGATGGACTAACGAGTGGTCCAGAGCACTCGATAATTAACGACCGATGTTACGTGCCACTTAAGTAACGATGCCTTCGGTAAATGCACTGATAAAATAAGGAGGCACTTATGATCATCTTAATGCTTTGGGAAACTGGGCCCTGGACATTTCTGCCTTAAGTTAGGGGTTAACTGAAATACCCTTCAGGGTGTCTGTCATGTTCATGTCCCTAACAGTTCTGAGCAAGCTGGGCTGTGTTAAATAGTTGCCCACCATCTTTGGATGTCATTCTACCTTCCGGACCTGAAATCTACAGTGGCTCTCAAATGGATTTAAGTTTCCGCATTTGATTGTGTTTACCACATTAAATCCAAACTGATTTAATTAGGAGTTTTTGCCAGAGACCAACACAAAGTTCACAGTGTCAAAGTGAAAAATAAAATCTTCAAATTAAATTTTTTAAATTAATTGATAGAAGCTGTGGTGCAACCAATTGCTTTTGGAAGTCATGGCATTAGTTGGAAGTTAGTTGAGTCCGACTGTATGCAATCATGGTGTTTCACATGATTTTAGGTTAAATACACCTGTCTCTAGGAGGTTTCACAGTTTGTTAGTACAATTCCCAACCAAAACTATATAACGAAGACAAAGGAACATTCAAAGCAAATCTGGAATATGGTTCTTCAAAAGCACCAATCAGGGGTAGGATATAAGAACATTTCCAAGGCACTTGTAATCCCCCAGAGCATAGTAAAGTCCATTATCAAGAAATGGAGGGAAGCTGTGAATCTGTCTAGAATTGTCCGTACTCAAAAACGGAGTATCCAGGCCACAACGGCACTAGTCAGCGAGGCCTCCCAGAGCCCCACGGCAACTCTGCAGGAGTTACAGTCTTCCGCTGCTAAGATGGGAGACACTGTGCATACCGCAACAATAGCCCAGGTGAAGAAGGACATTGTTGGAGATAAAAATAAATAAATTAAAACCTTCAGGTCAGGTCACTGCTACAGTTTACTGGAAAGCATTTGGAAGGGGTTTCTATGGTCTGATGAGATCATAATAGAGCTCTATGGCCTCAACGGTAAGCACAATGTTTAGTGCAAGCCTAACACTGCAGATTATCCTGAGAACACCATACCCACTGTGAAGCATGGTGATGTCAGCATCAGGTTATGGGTATGCTTCTCTGCGTCAGGGCCTAGGAAGCTTGTGAAGATGGAGGGCAAAATAAATGCGGCAAAGTACAGAGAAATCCTAGAAGAAAACCTGCTGAAGTCTGCAAGAGACCTGAGACTTGGGAGAACATTCATCTTCCAGCAGGACACTGACCCCAAACATACAGCCAAATCCACACTGGAGTGGCTTAAAACCAAACAGTCAGTGTCCTTGAGTGGTCCAGTCAAAGCTTGGACCTCAATCATATTGAGAATATGTGGAAAAATTGCTGTTCACCAAAGGTCCCCATCCAATTTGACAGAGCTTGAGCAATTTTGTAAATAGTAATTGGCACAAATTGCTGTGTACTGATGTGCAAAGCTGGTAGGGTTAGGGCTAGGGTCTATAATGGCTGCCAGAAGTGAGTCAACTAAATTTTCACTTAAGGGGTGAATACTTTATTAATAATTATTATGTTTTGTATTTTTAGTTAATTTAGGACAATTTAGTTTTTACGTTGGTCTTTTGTGTTTGTCATTGTCTAAATCCATTGGCTAAATCCACTTTGATTTCATGTAACACTAAAATGTTGAAAAGTCCAAGGGTGGGTGAATACTCTTGA
Source organism: Esox masquinongy (assembly GCA_016801175.1). Lineage (NCBI taxonomy): Eukaryota > Metazoa > Chordata > Actinopteri > Esociformes > Esocidae > Esox > Esox masquinongy. The sequence continues at coordinate 71,343 of JACXGI010000864.1, forward strand.
GAGCCACTGCAAATAAGTTGGTTTTGTGTCAGCTAGGCAGGGAATTAACTAAGTCATTAAGCAGAGTAAGAACATTTGATGAAAACCAAAATCCAAAAGGATAAGTCTATTCTTTTAATTAATCTTTAATCCCAGCCTTAAACTCACTCATCTTCCCTCAGAGCATCAGAATGCTTTTCATACTGTGCGTGTGTGCGTGCGCGCGCTTTCGGCTGTGTGCATGCGCAGGTTCCAGAGGGTGTGACTGTGCTGATGAGTGCCTCCCGAAGCGCCTACTCCAAGCAGGAAAGGGTGTTCCAGTTCTCCATGGAGTACCCCGTTCCAGCATACCTGGTGGCCCTAGTAGCAGGGGACCTGCAGCATGCCGATATTGGCCCCAGGTCGGTAGGAGCGTCCAGACCAAAGGTCATCCCCACTATTCTTCCTACCTCCCAAATGGGTTCATTTTTTGTCCGTTGTGTAGGGCCCTATGAAATACCCTTTTCATTTTTTTTTAATTCCATAATATTCATTTTTTATTTTAACATTCGGTTTTTAATGTCACACCTCCATGTAAGCACCCTAGGCAGTTGTGATGCTTGTGTTTTTTTTCTTCACCCAAACAGGGCTGTATTTCTATATAAATAAAGTGAAACTAAGAAGCCTGCACTGGACCCTAAACCCCCAATATAGAAAACACTGCTGTAACATAGTTTGCGGAGCCTTGTTTAGATCAAGCACTTCACACTTTTTGAGTGAGAGAGAAGTGTGTTCTGTACAGCTGAAATGTAGAGGCATACTATGGCCTAGTTCTCACAGAATATTGCAAACAAATGTTTGGCCTAGAAATATCATTCAACATCAACCAACCTGCTACCCTCCCACCCTTTATCCAAATGTTTTATGACCTTAAACCTGCCCGGGGTATGATGAATCAACCAGCGTATCACTACTAGACAGGTAGACCATTTGGAACGAGCTCTCTGTTTCTGGCAGTGTGCTACCATGCTTTCAGTGAATGAGCATTTTTTCTGTCTGGAATGTGGTTAAAGTTGCTGCCTCGCTGCACAACAGTATGTGTCACGGTGGCCATGGTGCGTATCCTGGTCATGGCATTCCCAGATGTCTAGCATAGAGAGGAGAACATACGGGACAGTAGCAGCTCCAGGGACTGTCTGGGAGCCCTGCACTGGCAGATGCCTCCACCTATCCATTGCTTTTAAATGTATGGATTTAAGTAGTGAACAACTGCACATTTCAGGAGAAGGGTGTCATTGGGGCACAACATTTTATGTATATGTAAAATGCCACTCCCTGTTGCTTAAATAATTGACGAGTAGGTCCACTTGTTTCCTAAATCGGACATCAATAGAAAAAGTACAGCTGACGCTGGGGCCTAAAGGATTTCAGTTTGACACACAACACTTTTGCTTACGCATATGATCTATCAGTGTCCACATTTTTCTTACTGACCAAATTACAAACATTCTATGAGGTGGCATTTGAGTTTCATGACCGATGATATTTCTATAATGGTTTTAAATCAAATTGGAAAAAAAAACTTTAGGGACCTACCTGAACTTTTCGAATGTGACACTTTTACAAACTTTTTACCAACTGATATTTAATAGTTTGCGCTAATGAATCTGCCTCCGAATTCTTTCTCTGGCTAGGAGCCGGGTATGGGCGGAGCCATGTATACTGGCCTGTGCTGTAAGCAAGCTAGGAGGCAGCGTGGAGCGTTGGCTGAACGTGGCCGAGGACCTCTTCGGACCCTACGTGTGGGGAAGGTTTGATCATGTGTCATTTTTTGTTGTTTGCAATCTGAATTCCAACGTTAGAACAATACATCAGGGTCCAGGGCCCAGTTTCCCAAAGCACTAAGATGATCGTAAGATGCACGTAAGTGTCTCATTTTTTTTATCCGCGCGTTTCCCGAAAGCATCATTACTTAAGTGGCACGTAACATCGCTCGTTAATTTACGAGTGCTCCGGGCCACTTGTTAGTCCATCGTAACAGGCACTTTACTGTTTTTTGAAATAGTTCCTCCCTCAACGTGCAAAGAGTGATCGCTAACAGTTACTTTTTATTCGTTCTATTGCCTTAATATTAACAAAACAGTTTTGATTTAGTCCACTTTATTTTGAAAAATTATGTAACAAGTACCTGAGTGGATGTAAATGTAATTGAATGCAATTGATCAACTGAGGAAAAAGAAAAACACGTAAAAAAAGAAATAATGAAGAAAAAGTGACCGTTCTTGAGTCTGAAACCCTGCATTTTACTGGTACTGTCTTTGATGGATAGGTGCTGGTGCCTCTACCTTGTCAAGAGGAACATTGATTTCTTCAGCTCTGAATGCTTGTTTTCTCTTGCGTTCCATTTTTATTTTAAACAGTTAGAATGGATTTTTCCCATTGATTTATATTCCCAGTTAACCAATCATGTGGTGATTGCTATGACATAAGTAACATATATTCTATATAGCCACCCGAGGAACTGATAATTGGATGTCACGTGATCGATTTCCGGAGGTATGCTTTTGATTGGCTGAAGTCCACCCCACTGGTTGAATACAACAGTTTAGTCTATCGAACATTTCACTACTTCTTCTAGTTTTGCATTGTTCAATTGATGCCTAAATAGTAGTAGAATACATCGCCAGCGATATTATATGTTTTTGATAAGTAATCTAGCTATATCGAAATGCAATGGATAGGCTATTTTTCAAAACGTATGCATGCCTAATTCCATTCCAAATCACAAAAATGGCCTAATTCCATTCCAAACGGCCGTGACGTGACACTTACGATGAACTTTATAAAGAGCGACATACGTAGTGGTTTGGGAAACAGGTGTAAGTCCGTTTTAACAAAGTCCATCTTAAGGTTACATACATCGTTAAACCGTCGTAAGTGCCATGCTATTGGGAAACTGGGCCCTGGTCATGTTTTTGTGGCACACTTATACTTATATACACACACTCACTTCACACAATATCCTGTCAGCCTGGATGAAAGGATAGTATGCTAAAACTTGTACTAGGACACACGCAATGACCTCTAGTTTTTGGTATAGCTAACCAATTGGACCAGGTTCTACATAGTTCATAACGCACCCAACTAAAAATACACTAAAAATAAGTTCCAAATACCCTTAGTTACACAGTGCATTTCATGTCTAGTCATTCATTGGAAAGGTCCATATTTGTCCTATAAGAATTTCACTGTGTCCTGAATTTTACTGTGTCCTGAAATCCTCTACACTCAGTACAGGCTATGCAATGATCATGTTTTTCTGCACCTGTTTGAACTTGAAAATTGGTATGGCATTTAATCCTGAATTATTGGCATGAAAAATTATCCCTGTACTATTCCACCCCCACGGGACCACTCAGGTACGACATAGTCTTCCTGCCTCCGTCGTTTCCAATTGTGGCCATGGAGAACCCCTGTCTCACCTTCATCATCTCCTCCATCCTGGAAAGCCGGGAGTTCCTGCTCATCGACGTGATCCATGAGATTGCCCACGGCTGGTTCGGCAACGCTGTCACCAACGCCACATGGGAGGAGATGTGGCTGAGCGAGGGCCTGGCCACGTACGCTCAGAGACGGATCACTACAGAGGCCTACGGTGTGCACACACTCATACACCTAGGCAAAGAGGCTGTCTGTTAAGAGAGAGCATGAAAGAGAGACAAAAAAAGGAAAAGTGTATGAAAGGAAAAAGGGGGAGAGAGATGAATTCACACTAAGTACAGAGGTGCATCACTACAGGGGCTTATGGTGTTCACACATATAGACCAAGCACCAACATAAATGCCAACAGCCATCCATTTGTTTTCCCAGGTGAGGCCTTCACCTGTCTGGAGACTGTTTTTCGCCTAGACGCCCTGCACAGACAGATGCGCCTCCTAGGAGACAACAACCCTGTCAGCAAGCTGCAGGTCAAATTTGAGCCAGGTATAGATGAAATTTAAACACGCAAATACACAATTCCAAACTATGTGCAAAATTCTGCTTCGCAAAACAAATAGTAGTATAGAGTATTTTTGCCGGACCGCGTAAGCAGAGCCGGCCAAGAAGAGCGAATGTCTCTTACTGAGTGAGTGGGTGTATGACTGACTGATGACCCATTGTGAAACGGCGTCGTGGTTAGAGATGCGGACTGCCATATGGGCGACCGATGTTCAGTCCTTGCCACGGACAAAACAAATTATGCATTAGGATTTGTTCAGGATAGACAAACACTTCGCTGGTTACAAGCTTCAGTAGCTATGTTATAGTAAGCACTAAAATAAAACTGTTTATGGTTATATTGCGATTATTTCTATTGTATTTTCGAAGTACGCATCCATGCATGCTTTTTGGGGTAATATTGACCACAACCCCTTGCGCAGTAAAAGAGGAGGGATTTCATTTCACGAAAATGTCAGTTATCGTCACATATATTGATAGTTATTATGTCAATGTCATTTACGAATTAAAGAAAAACTGACATTGTTGTGCCATGAAATGAAATAGCTTTGGCAGTGTAAAGTTCATCTTCAGTCTCGCTAGCGATTGCTCAATTCTTATGGCTATTCCAAGAAGTGAGTAGATACTAGTAGGCCTATTACTGGCTAATAAGCTGTTAAAACGGACAGTGGTAAAAGCCATACAGTTCATAGATGCTATTTGTGGTGGAAGTAAACTTAATACGAGTGTTTAGCTAAATATTCAAACTTGGGGTGATGTTAATGCATGACAAAATGATCTAATGTCGAGACGCAATTTAATGACAAGGTAGTATGTCCCAATTGGTCCCAATACTGGCATACTAGCTTACTATATACAAAACAGGACGTATTTCACCATCATCCATGAAGTACGTACTTGTAGTATGTAGTATGCAATTTGAGCTTCAGACATTGCTTTCGATTTACATACTAGTTTACGTAGCGTAGTGGTTGGCTATTCAACTGTCTTTGTTTTCTAATGAAATTAACCAGCCATGGAGTGATTGGAGTCATTGTTTTCAGTACTGTAGAGCCATTAGCTAGCCATCTACAGTAATCTCTTTCTAATTTAACGCATTAAATGTAGTGTAGCGACCCTGTTAAACCTGTTGTTGGTTTGGATGTTAGTTAATTTTGGGTTTCAAGATCCCTGGAGTTTCGACTAATTGGTTTAACAGTGCAGAAGTAAACAGACAACACATCTCTACACACATATCACATGCAACAACACTCGCTGTTAGCGTAGTGGTTAAAGACACAGTCTGCCACATGGGAAACCATAGATGGAATCCAGCCAGGGGTACCAACATTCATGCCTTTTAATTGCGGGCTGGCAGAACTAGGCTTGCCTGGTTCCTTTTCTTGTTTTTAATGAGGACTGCTCTTAATGCTTTCTTGGCATTTATTATTTCTGTTCATCCATCGATTTCTTCCCTTAGGTATTAATCCCAGTAGTCTGATGAATTTGTTCACCTATGAAAAAGGCTTCTGCTTCGTCTCGTACCTCTCTCAACTTTGTGGTGATGTCAAAAGCTTCGACAGTTTCCTTAGGGTAAGACACTGCATGAACACACTATATAATGTAATATTCAAGGATTTGCATCATTTGGATTCTGGAGAGGTAATTTTGCTCATCTTAATCGAAAGAGAAAACTCCATGTTTGTTTATGCTGTACTAATGTATATATTTATCATTAACTTCTCTTAGCTACTGCTATAGACCGAATTACCTCCGTCTCTCCATTATCTCATTTGTTATTAGCCAGCATAGCTGTGTGAAATAGGGTTGCTGGGGCCGCTGAGCCCCCTTATCATAGCCTCAGCCCGCCCGACGAGATTCCAAAATGGGCTTTTACCATTTGACTTCTGATGTGTGCCCGTAGTTAGTCTGTTCGTTGGCAAGACACGTGGCACTACTGCCAGTAGGCAGGTGTCGTTCGTTCTTTCAAGATACCATCGCAAACTCAACCATTATCAGCCCCTCCGACCAAAACATGTTCCTGCGGCCATGTTGGCCAGTGTTATTCACGTCACTGGTTACTTCTCACGGGTCACATTGCAACAAACTAGAGCTACACACACACATTGATGATGTAACACCATGCATCTTCTCAGCCAGTTAGATGAGTAGACCTTACAAACAGATAAATCCAACCTGTGTTAAATCTATTATTACCTTTTGTAATAAAGTTCAACAAATTCAGTTGGTTAGCTTTTTTTTGTCTTTCTGATTGATAAATAATCGCATATGCCAAACACCACAGTAATGCCTTTCTCAAAAGTGCACTGCACATGCTACATTTTGTATGTGACAGATGAAAATCTGTTACAAATTTATAAGAGGGGGAGGGGTCTGAAGAAGTATGTTGCTAGGATTTTGTATTTGTCTGCTGGACCCTGGTGGGGGGGCGTCAGTTTTTTAAACTGGACATTTCTTATTACATATTTTCAAAATGCTGATTGGGTCTGCTGTCAGGTGGGTGATGTTGTGGTGCACAACAGACACCGGCCTTTCTCTGTTTTCTGAACAAACAGTACATGGGTAGGCCCTATGTTATGAGCATCAGGCCATTAGACAATAGCAATAATCACCTTCCATTATATTTGTCAAACAGGAGTAACGATTAGTCTATATACATGTCATTAAAGTTTATGAAATTGAGACTAGTGTAATAGAAATCTAAAGTCAGAACCCTTTAAGGCAGGTAAGGTAGAGATCAAAATACTCTTTAACACATACAGTTTATTAATATTTGCAAATAGAGACAGAAAGACACTAACTCAAGATCAGTGACTGTCTGCCATACAGTTCCGAAACACCTCCTTTTGTATGGGCAAGAAGGTGGGACAACATCTCTCAAAATAACTGACCTTTGAGCAACACATGACTGTGGTCTCAATCAGCCTAGTCTTGTTTCTTTGATTAGTTTAGCTCTGTGTTAGCACAGTTTGCATTTTCCTACAGTCTAAATACATGAACTCAGTACTTCACTATCAACACAGTAGGTAGCTAGTGATTTTTCACTCTCGCATACCGTGGTGTAATTAGTCAATACATCAGCTCAATAAATTTCTACAATAATCCTTTAAACAACCCTTAAACAATTCTTAAACAATTTACTTACAGATAGTCAAACATTGAATCACTAAGCTTCAGGCTGCTACAATCAACACCCTAAAACATTGTGGACATTAATGATATCATTATTTCAATCGTAAGGGAACAGAAGCCGGTCTGGAATGCCTGGTTCTGTGTTATCATTGGCATGCGTCCGGACCAGTACCTGTGAAAAATTCTACCTTTAAATAGGGAAAGATTCTACCTTTAATAGGGAACAATTCTATTCAAACATACCAGGATAGCAGTCATAATGTAGATCATTAAGCAATATCACAAGAAACGTTGAAGTCCAATATTGGGATTGTCATCGTACAGTTTCCCACCTGTTTTGCAAGAAACAATCCTTCATACATATGAAATCACCATATCCGTTCATTTAGGAAAATCGTTGATTGTAAGGAATGAAGTTAGTTTCCAATCAAGTGTCCTGTAGTACTTGTCATCAGTTTTTTTTGTCTTGTATCGGTGATGTAAAGTTTCAATATCAGTTATTGCAGTCAGTGTGATGTGGACCTAGCAAATTGCCTGCTTATCCTAACACGTCAGTATAGGTGTGTAGGGGAATAGTGAGTTTACAGCACTTCACTAATTCAAGATTAACACCACAACAGTGACTTCCACTGTGTTGAGACCATGTGACCTGTCAGTCAACTGGCCCGTGGTACTCTGACCTGTAGGATGTGGAGTCCTTCAGGACTCAAGTGGATTCTCCTTTCATCTCGCTGTCGGTGATTCATCTAGAAATGGAGTGTGAAGCCGAGTGATCTGACCCTGGCATCGTTCTGCCATGTGAGTGGTCAGGAAGATTTGGAACAGATTGGTCCAGTGTGGTTGAAGTACTCCTTCTTGAACATGTTGCTGTACTCACACTCAGTGTTCTGTGTCCAGTCGGTGATGTGTGATGTATCATCAGAAAAGGGGTTGTGATGTCCCGATCTGTTGAACATTTAACTGCAAAACAATGATTAGTGTGGTTCAACAGTCCATCAGACTATCATCCACTGGGTATTGTTCCGTCAACTCCCAACAATGAAGACAATACTGTAGATCAGTCCTGAAAACTTGTGTATCTCAGACGTTCCATCATTAGAGTGAAGCTTACACCTTATTAAGAGAAGTTTCCAAAATAGTCTGTCATATTTTCTTGTCAACGAAGCCAGTTCTGGATGGAAGTTTGATTCCTTGTGCTATATTTATGCCCGATAGCAACTAGCAGTGGAATAAGATTCCGTCAGACTTGACTTTGCTTAGCCATATCAGAAATGGTTAGATCATTTATATTCAACCATTAAAATGTTAGACCTTACATAAAACAAAACAATTTCCAAATAAACCAATTATAAACAAATCCTGTAAATGGAAGATGTGAAACACAACAGATGCCAATGCTCTGTTATAACTATGCAAACAGGAAAACCCAAATGTTTCCTATAACTCTTTATGCATACCAATTTGATAAACTTTGAGCTCTGAGCTCAATTCTTTAAATCATAATGAATTAATAAGCATTGTACCTAGTATATATCCCCGCCTGCTTTCATTACAGTAGTCACAGGATGATGCATGAGAGAAAGCAGTATAAAGACAAAAGGAACCACAATTCCAGGACGTACATGAAAATAGACATAGGTACCTAAGATTGACCTGGAACCCATTCTTTAATGTGTTGCAGACTGTATTCATCATAAAATAAAGTCAACATTTGGAAAACACAAAAAATCTAAGACACCAAATGTGCACCACGGTTGCTTGTGTGAAGGAATGTATAACCTATCGACAAATTTCTGCACAGCTAAACAGCTCCTAAATTTGAGGGAAATTCTCCAACTCTGTTTCATTTTTGTTTTAAATGCTAACAACACATAGTATTTACAACAGCTAACAAATACTAAATTACAACCTATATGCAGATTTTGACCATGTCTGAGGTGCTAATGACATCAAAACTGCTCTGTTACCGTACTAACTATGGGGATGACGGAAAACTCACTTCCTGGTTTCAAAAACCACAAATTCCCAAACATATACCCATCATATCTACAAAGCAACTCAACATTAGCGTGGAAAATAAACTCATAACAATGGTGATGTAGACAAAAAAAACAGATGTATGATTCCACTAAAAACTATATACCACAATAACGAGTAATCCGATAAATATTAAATTTAGTCCTTGAACACCATTACATACATTTTTTTTAGAATTTTTATCAACCATTTTAGAATTTAAACTCCATCAACAAGTATTAGGCATCGGTTTGTAAAACACAAGTACTATCTCAGTTATGATGGGTAAACAACAAATAAAAACTATATTATTAAACCAAACCCAGTAAGCATCTAAAACAAGATGTCTCCAATTTAATTATGGGGAAAAAACTTGCTATTGGCTGTTTTCCCTATTTCATAGGCTAGGACGCTTTTGGATTCAAATTCAGCCCTCATAGGACACAATGTTTTTTTCTTAACCTAAAACACCATCACCATGTGTATCCTCCATTCTACCACTCATCCTTCCCAGACAAAGAAGGAAGAAAACACAATATATTAACCTTTGTAAGAAAACCAGTAGATTATACACCGATCAGCCATAACATTATGAGCACTGACAGGTGAAGTGAATAACACTGATAATCACGTTGTCATGGCACCTGTCAGTGGGTGGGATATATTAGACAGCAAGTGAACTTTCTTTCCTCAAAGTTGATGTGTTAGAATCCGGAAAAATGGGCAAGCATAAGGATCTGAGCGACTTTGACAAAGGCCAAATTGTGATGGCTAGACGACTGGGTCAGAGCATCTCCAAAACTGCAGCCCTTGTGGGGTGTTCCCGGTCTGCAGTGGTCAGTACCTATCAAAAGTGGTTTAGGGAAGAAAAAGTGGTGAACCGGCGACCGGGTCATGGGCGGCCAAGGCTCATTGATGCACGTGGAGAGCGACGGCTAGCCCGTGTGGTCCGACCCAACAGACGTGCTATTGTAGCTCAAATTGCTGAAAAAGTTAATGCTGGTTCTGATAGAAAGGTGTCAGAACACACAGTGCATCGCAGTTTGTTGAATATGGGGCTACGTAGCCGCAGACCAGTCAGGGTGCCCATGCTGACCCCTGTCCACTGTTGAACGTGCCTACAATGGGCACGTGAGCATCAGAACTGGACCACGGAGCAATGGAAGAAGGTGGCGTGATTTGATTAATCACATTTTCTTTTACATCACGTGGATGGCAGGGTGCGTGAGCGTCGTTTACCTGGAGAACACATGGCACCAGGATGCATTATGGGAAGAAGGCAAGCCGGTGGAGGCAATGTGATGCTTTGGGCAATGTTCTGCTGGGGAACATTGGGTCTGCCATTCATGTGGATGTTACTTTGACACACACCACCTACCTGAGCATTGTTGCAGGCCATGTGCACCCTTTCATGGCAATGGCATTGGCCTCTTTCAGCAGGATAATGCGCCCTGCCACAAAGCAAAAATGGTTCAGGAATGGTTTAGGAACACAACAACGAGTTCAAGGTGTTGACATGCCCTCCAAATTTCCCAGATCTCAATTTAATCGAGCATCTGTGGGATGTGCTGGAAAAACAGGTCCAATTCATGGAGGCCCCACCTTGCAACTTACAGGACTTAAAGGATGGCTCGATGCCTCGATGGGTCAGGGGTGTTTTGGCGGCAAAAGGGGGACCTACAGGTGGCAGATGGTCATAACCACGTGGATGGCCAAGATAGTGGCGCGCGGCTTATTGTCTACCCAATTGTTGCAAATTAGCAGTAATTTACTTAATAGTTCTTAGCTTATTCAATCAGTACAGCCTTGCAAACACCCTATATAGCCGACAAGAACTCCTGGACATCGGAGCACAATGCACAGGAAGATTTTTCTACAACTTTCACCTCCCACTGGACAACAAAGAGCCAGCCATTAAAGCTGAACTCCCTCCAGACGTCCCCTCCTCAGACTATCCACCGCAGAAGTGTTAAAAAAGACCAGCACGTAAGGCTGCTGGTCCCGATGGCGCCCCGGGTGTGTGCTCAGAGCATGTGCTGGGCAGCTGGCCGAGGTCTTTACAGACATCTTTAACATGTCATTGGCCCAGGCGGTTTTCCCAACGTGCTTCAAGACCACAACCATTGTGCCAGTGCCGCAGCAGTCGACCGCATTTAGCCTGAATGACTTCCGACCGGTTGCACTCACTCCCACAATCATGAAGTGCTTCAAAAGACTAGTTCTGGCCCACCTCTAGTCCTGCCTCCCCCAACACTGGATCCCTACCAGTTTGCCTACCAGTCGAACAGGTCTACAGAGGACGCCATCTCGACAGCTTTACACTCTGCCCTGACCCACCTGGACAAAACCAACACCTATTTGAGAATGCTATTCATAGACTTCAGCTCTGCATTCAACACGTTCATCCCCTCTAGGCTGGTCAACAAACTCCATGACCTGGGGATCCGCCCCTCTCTCTGCAACTGGACTTTGGACATCCTAACCAACAGACCCCAGTCTGTCAGGTTAATAGAACTGTTGAAAGACCTTAAACAACCTCACCTCCTCCACCCTGATCCTGAACACTGGTGTTCCACAAGGCTGTGTGCTGAGCCCTCTTCGGTACTCCCTCTTCACCCACGACTGCGTTCCTGTACACAGTTCCAACACCATTGTCAAGTTCGCAGACGACACCACTGTGGTAGGCCTGATTAGTGACTATGGCGAGTCAGCCTACAAGGAAGAGGTCAAGTGCCTGGCGGCATGGTGCACTAACAACAATCTGGCCCTCAACGCAAAGAACTAAGGAGCTCATTGTGGATTATAGGAAGTCTAAAGGCTGCAGCCTCGCTCCAGTCCTCATTGATGGTACTGAGGTGGAGCGTGTCCAGCTTCAAATTCCTGGGTGTTCACATCTCCGAGGACCTCTCCTGGACCCTCAACACCTCAGCCCTGGTCAAAAAGGTGCAGCAGCGCCTGTCCACCGAGATCCTTGTGAACTTCTACCGCTGCACAATCGAGAGCATTCTGACAAACTGCGCCACAGTGTGGTTTCACAGCTGCTCCATAGCCGACCGGAAGGCCCTGCAACGGGTGACGAAAACCGCCTAGCACATCACTGGTTCCCAGCTTCCTGCCATCGCAGACCTCCAGTGGAAGCGTTGTCTGCGCAGGGCACGCAGGATCATCAGGGATGTTTGCCCTCCTTCCATCAGGCAGGCGGTACAGGTCATTTCGGTCCCACACCAGCAGGCTCAGGAACAGTTTCTTCCCATCTACTGTAACCCTGCTGAACTCTGTGACCCAGAGAACTCTGTGATCTCTGTGATCCATCACTTACCATACCCTCCCCCCGCCTCTCTGGGATCTTGTTGCACTACTCCCTTGTACTACTCTGTCACTGCCTTGCTATGCCTGATAATGGAAGTTTTCAGTTGTTAAAGGTACGTGTCTACCTCAGGAATCTCACTGCTGCTATCCCTGCATTTCAGTTGCGTGCACACAGCTTGTACACTCAGTATGCCTCTTTGCACATTTAGAATTGCCATTGTGCCTGCATTTTTACAGTTGTTACACACGCATGTCTACCTCGGGACCTCATTGCTGCTATCTCTGCATTTCGGGTGCACATGCTACCTTAACCCTCTGAGTGCGATTGACGCGCGGGCATATATCACAAACTTTATCTAACCTCGCACATATTCTTCCAATCTTACCTTCAATCCGTGTGGTTGTCTCTAGTCAAAGCTACCAACATCTGGGAAACCCAATGATTCCAAAAGGTTCAATTGTTCACGTCCATTCCCCTTATTTATCTATCATTATTTTAGCTGGTCTGTCACGTTATTGTGGGACACAGTGGTTTACTCTTGCACTTACCCATTTTTCCCAATCCACCCAGTAAATCTATATGTGACGAAAAACATCGGACCATAGGGTGAACTCTAACCACGCTCCAGGGGGACTCTTACCACCCTGTCATCTCAATTAACTTGCCCTAACATTGGCAATAGACCCGTCAGCCCGTAATTGAGATATTCGCAGCTCTAACCACTGCAGAATTTTACCCAGCGGTCCTAACCACTGTACTGTTAACAGATTTAACCCTATTTATCTGTCCTCACCTCAGAGTTCAAAATTTGACTCTGGGTTCCTGTACTGATCAGTCCCGAAACACGCTCCAGCCAGGCATCCATCTCACCCTTGCGAAGCTAGTCTTTGTCCGGGGGAGGAATTAGGGACCAGAGACCCATCCTCTGGCCATACATGGTTGACCTAGCTGACAGTGGATGCGAAACAATCATTGTAAGGAAAACCAGACGAACCCCCTTATTGTGATAGAAATCGAAAGTCAGAACCCTTTAAGGCAGATAAGGTAGAGATCAAAATACTCTTTAACACATACAGTTTATTAATATTTGCAAATAGAGACAGCAAGACACTAACTCAAGGTCAGTGACAGTCTGTCTGCCGTACAGTTCCGAAACACCTCCTTTTGTATGAGTAAGAAGGTGGGACAACATCTCTTAAAATAACTGACCTTTGAGCAACACATGACTATGGTCTCAATCAGCCTAGTCTTGTTTTTTTGATTAGTTTAGCTCTGTGTTAGCACAGTTTGCATTTTTCTACTAGCTAGTGATTTTTCAGTCTCCTATCCAGTGGTGTAATTAATCAATACATCAGCTCAGTACATTTCTACAATACTAGTTAATATGCATATTCTATCACCTAGACCTTGACAATTAGACAAATTATTTCAAATGGCCTGCATAAACGAAGTCTTATGTTTTTCTTAGCAGATTGTCAGTTCAAATTAATTGCAAACCACTAGAGGATGTTGGGGAATGTTGTTAAAAGTTGGCTCCGGTTTCCTTGCTGATTGGAAACCTTTTGAATGTCCTTGCCCTTAAAATCACAAAATTTCAGACTTATTTGTGTGAATAACAATTGATTATAAAATGCTGCAGCAGTTAGGCTACGTTGATGACTTTTATCTATAATAGCACCTCAAATAACATTGTTTTAAAAATATCAGCATTCAAAAATATATTTCTGGAGCTTGTAATTATTTTTTGGCTGATGTCGGCAGCATTTTATTTTTGTTCATTTTAGATTATTTTGAAAAAGTCACCAGAACTGGGTTTCGTTGTCCTTCTAAATAAAAATTATTGGGAGGAGGACTTCCAAGCTGCCCAAGAAAAATGGTACTCAATGCACTCCAACTTGCGCTTGACTAAATTCAGAAATCTTCATTTTGTTTTTGCTTTAATCCTTAAATACAGGCTTACATAGAGCAGTTTAAGTTCACCAGTGTAGTGGCCCAGGACCTGCTGGATTTCTTCCTGGGCTTCTTCCCTGAGCTGAAGGAGAGCTGTGTGGCCCAAAGAGAGGGTGAGTCCGTCTCTCTCATTACCACTGTTGGGAAAGGACCAAAAGGCCCATCTAACCTGTTCAAGTGCTAAATAATATTGTATGTCCATTCCCCAAACCGGCCCCGAAACCCCCATCACTCAGGGCTGGAGTTTGAGCGGTGGCTGAATGACTGTGGCCCCCCCCTGTGCGAACCAGACCTTTCGGCTGGCGGTGTTCTCACCGGTCCTGTCCAGAGTCTGTGTGACCTGTGGGCTTGTGACCCCCAGGACCCAGAGGCCATTGCCAACTTCAACCTCTCCTCCTGGAGCACCTTTCAGACCGTCCTGTTCCTGGACCGACTGCTAGACCGCTCACCCCTCTCAAACCGTAGGTGCCAGACTAGGAGACATATGCATTTAGCAAGCGTAAGATACGTGAGGATTGCACAGGATTCATTTTTCCTCATAGGTTTTGAATAAAATGAAAATTTAGTTTATTTTTGCTTAATTTCAAGATTTAGTTTTGCTTAATCTTAAGATTTAGTT
>JACXGI010000864.1:86426-112691 GCA_016801175.1 Esox masquinongy
TGTGTGTGTGTGTGTGTGTGTGTGTGTGTGTGTGTGTGTGTGTCAGAGGTGATGGGACAGTTGTCACGGTGCTACTCGGCCCAGCTGGATGAGATGAATGCTGAGGTGCAGATCCGCTGGCTTCAGATCGTGGTGCGGAACAGTTTCTACCCAGACCTGCCCCGTGTCCGCGGCTTCCTGCACAAACACGTGAGTGTTGACTGGACCAGAGAGTGTGTACATTTCAACTTATGTGGTCCACTTAGGGGCCTCCGACAAACTTTTCTGTCCATCAGATGTTCTTTACCCGCAAAAATGTTTCCCCAATTACATCATGAAACATAAGCAACAAATGTGTATGCTTTGTAGTGTTTTCTCAAAGGGGAAATGTATTCTTAGTAAAAAATGTACTTGATTTATTGCTAAGTGTTGCATTGTATGTACGACCCCACTCTTTCCCCAAAATATCACCATTGAGACAAAATGTCCAACTGACCCTAAGGGAATGAGGTTAGAGGTTATGGGGTCACGGCTAGAAGTGAAGTCAAAGTGACTTCATACTTTTCCTCTCGAGTTCATACTCTTATAACCCAATATAACTAGTAGGTTATGCTGTGTAGCTGGCAGCACCAGCTAAAAAGTGTGTCTAAGAAAAAATGAGACCACTGCACCTTTTACTTTCCTTTCCAAAAAAGTCGAAAAGGAAGGTTTTGAGAGAGGAACAGAAGGGTTAAAATTAAGAGACCACTGCGAATTGAATGCTTCTGTTCCTCACTCAAAACATTCCTTTTCAACTTTTTTGGAAAGGAAAGAAAAAGGTGCAGTGGTCTCTTAATTTTTTCTGGAGCTGTATAACTTGGGAATTGGTCACCACCTAGATGCCGTAGTGACATGCCAATTAGACATAATGCTCCTGGTATGACAAGCCAGTGTGAATGACCAGAACACTGGTGTTGTATTGACATGCTTACTGACATTGAGCTGATTGTTACTGGGCAGCCCACGTTTTGATGCGGGGCAGCTGTGTCACTATGTTGCCGGCGGTAGCTAACGTGGCCAACTTTCCTTTCATAAATTTTTTTTGATTTACCTACAGAGGAAATTAATTATAGTATACAATGATATTGATGGTAACCATCTAAAAATGTGAAGCTATTACATTAACATTTACATTTTGTTGACTTACCAGAACGAAATAATTCCAAATACTTGTCCTAACCGATTCAAACTCGCACAGAAGTGGGACATCACGTTGCCATGCGCTTGTAGCCACATCACTTAACATTTCCCTTCTAGCCGCAACTTGGTAATGGAGCGAATGGCACTTGTTTGTGGGAGAATTTCTTCATTTTGCCACTAGCTAGCTGGAATCTGACTTGTAGTGTATTTATCTGATGTCTTTGTTAGCAGTTGCAGTTTAAACTTTAACAATGAAAATCACCAAGCATGTGAACTAAAGGAAAATAGCTAAGAAACAGGAGGACAAAGTCTAACCTCAGGGAGTTTTCACACATTTCAACAAATCTTTAGTCGCTCCTAGGCAAGTAGTGCGCAGTCAGTTGCTGGCACTGCTGCATATGGCGATCCCTGATAAAGGATTTGTAGCCCAGCTTCAAAACTTAACAATGGAAATACTTTGGAAACAGCTAAGGGGTATTTGTTGTCTGCTACAAGTCACAATTTGTGAACGCTCACGCTTGACTCATTTTTAAGTCCCACAAAAACCAACACTTGTGCTAAGAGAACCCTATTTCACCCCCCACCAGCGGGTGTTCATTTAATATCCATGAGTGGATGCTACTAGGGACCCTGGCAGACACTCTGGCCCTGTTAGTTTATAAATGGGATTAATTTGCACACAAAGAAAAAAAAAATTTGATTAGTTTACTTATTTCGATGTATCTTATTTGTAATTTTTGATCAGACCACTAACTGCAGGTATGCAATTAGGTAGCGGTTAGAGCATCTGACCAGTAAAGTTAGGTTGCTAGATTAAATTCCTGAGTCAGCAAGCAAAGGTTTTTGTTCTGTCCTTGAGCAAGGCAGTTAACCCAATTTTTTTCCCCGTCATTCATCATGGCAGCTTGTCGTGCCTATGTGTATTTTTAAACCTGCCTCCTGAAACTAAGAAAATTATGCATGTTTTTATAACTATCTTTTTCCATCCTCTGTAATCTACATTGAAGTCTTGTGCTGATCAAATTCAAAGGTACATGGGATTTAAAGGGTTAGCTTCAGATTTTTTTTTTAAACAATCCTCCCTGATCCGCCTGGATTTTGGATTATGTTGTTGGTGTGTTCAATTGGACTGAGTCTGCAAAACCTGCTAAATACTGAAAAGTGCAATGGCCTAGTGTGGTCCAGCGGTCTAAGATGGCCTAGTGTGGTCCAGCGGTCTAAGATGGCCTAGTGTGGTCCAGCGGTCTATGATGGCCTAGTGTGGTCCAGCGGTCTATGATGGCTTAGTGTGGTCCAGCGGTCTATGATGGCCTAGTGTGGTCCAGCGGTCTATGATGGCCTAGTGTGGTCCAGCGGTATGATGGCCTAGTGTGGTCCAGCGGTCTAAGATGGCCTAGTGTGGTCCAGCGGTCTAAGATGGCCTAGTGTGATCCAGCGGTCTAAGATGGCCTAGTGTGGTCCAGCGGTCTAAGTTGGCCTAGTGTGATCCAGCGGTCTAAACTGTTGCCTCCAGTGTACATATACTGCTGCGCGATGGGTTCGAGTCCCACCTATCTTTCACCACTTTCTGTCCAATAAAGCATGAAATGCCTGAAAATATATCTTATTTTTTTTTAATCATTGAGTGTCAGTATCCTGTTCTCTTTCAATTCATGTAAAAAGAAAAATGCAGTGCAATTAAAGCAGCCATTGAATGGAAAGAAGTTGCAAACAAGTACTAAACATTACTGTATTTAAGATTGTTAATTTATCCAATTACTTTTGGTCCTTAAAATAAAGTGACTATGTATAAAAAGGTCTGCGATTCCAACATGGTTCACAGTTTATGGATATAAATACTTTCAAATTAAGGTTGTAAAATGACAGTCTGCACTTTAACCTTGTGCTCATAACAAAACAACAAAAGTTGTGTCACTGTCCAAATACTTAAGTCTGTGACCCATAGACGTCACCAGACGTTGGGTATCTTCCCAGATGATTATCTACCAGCCTTGTGCTGCAGCCATCTTCAGTTCCTGTTTGTTTCAGGACCTTTTGCCTTCAGTCTTACCTTCAGCCAGTGAAATGGATACTCAATTGGAAACTCCTTGGTTGATTAGCAGAGTGTTTGTGGTCACTGTCCTGCTACAGGGTGAAATGCCATCCAATGAGTTTTGAGGCATTTGGTTGAATTTGAATCGATGTTTCTGTACACTTTAGAATTAATCCTGCTCAGCAGTCACATCAATAAATACAAACCAGTTCCCGTGGCAGCCATCGATGCTCAAGCCATAATGCTACCTCCATGTTGCACAGATGAAGTGGTATGCTTTGGATCATGAGCTGTTTCCTTCTCCACTTTCATCTTTCTGTTTGAGGCTTACCAGTGGTTTGCATCTTGTGGTAAACCTTCTGTTGTTTGCTATTGCTGTGCTCACCAGTGCATTCTTGCTTCCTCACAATGTACCAAAGACACATTGACACACTAATGACACATTGACACATTTAATGTTTTGGTTATGTTCCTGATCAATTTATTCTGATTCGGTCTCACGATGGCCTGCTTTACTAGCATTGACACCTCTTTATGATGCCACACGTAGAATCACCTCTAGACCTTTTATTTGCTCTTCTGTGCATGAACTGATGATGCAACAATACACACCTGGCGAAGAAACAGCTGAGCAGCCACTTGTCCAATTACTTTTACTATATATAAAAAAGGCTTGTAATTTCTACAATGCTATTGATGTAAATATCCTCAAATTAAAGCTGACACTGCTCATCGTTTGATTTTAAATCCAATGAGGAAAGAGAGCAAAAACATCAATACAAAGGTAAAATGCTTTTGCTTTCTCCATACTTCAACTGTACTGTATATAACGATTAAAAATAGTTTCAAAAATTCATGGCAATTGAAAGTAGTGAAACATTGATGTGGCATTAAATCTACGGCCACAAGATTCAAATATCCCCGCAACTTCTCAATAGAGTTGCCAGTCTGCTGTCTTGTGACTCTAAATGTCAGATTTCATGGTTATTTAACATGCATGTTAATCCATGCTGGTGGGTATCAGATGTGTGACGCTTGGACTGGGCTCTAATTTCTAATTTTCTTGTGAATTTCTCCTTCACCATTACTTTTTGTTAGATTTTCTTTGGGAAAAGGGCTCATGTAGGTAGACCTCTGTCCAAGGTCTACCTACATAAAAGAGCAGATAAATCAGGTGGAGTACCTGTCATTGATGCAGCATGCTGTGTGGTGCATGTCCACTCCCTGATGGATGGGCGGATGAATGAACAGATGGATGATGGATGGATAGATTTTTACAGAGCCACCAATTACAATGTCAAGACTACAGCCAATGATGGTTGCAAATGTGGCATTATAACCTATAATCAAATTTCCAGGTATTATTGTGCACAAGAATGCAGAAAAGTGTTCTTTAGGGAATCATTTAGTTAATCCACCTCCATCTCTCTGTGCCCTCGTTGCAAAATCAACATTTTGAGAACTACTAGCCACGTAAAGCTCAGCACCCTTGACAGTTTGGCACAGTCAGTCTCTTTGATTTACTTCAAGGAATGGAGCATGCATTTCTTATGTGTTTGAACAGGCCCTCGGACTAATCTGTTGGTAGCTTTGTTTTTAATGTCAACATTACAACCTCCTATGTAAACACATCTGATCTTCATTCCACTTACTCAATTACTGTCCAATTACAAAGAAAGGATTGAAGTTCTACATAAGATAATTATTAACAAAGTTAAAAAAACATAACAGTACAGCCTGAATTGAGCATTGATTTTCAAATGTTTACTTTCTGTAAGATTGCTGCAAACCTAGTTACCAAGGCTTGAGCGCCATAGTCACATCTGAAATTCTATGAACATGTAATGAAAGAAAATAAATGAAATTATCTTCCAGACGTCGAGGATGTACACAGTGCCCCTGTACGAGGACCTGTGTGCCGGTGTGATGAAGTGCTTCGCGGCAGAGATGTTCTACCAGACACAAACCCGCCTCCACCCCAACCTCCGACGGACACTCCAACAGATCCTGTTCCAGACCAGCGCCTTACCCCCAACCACAGGCTCAGTCTCCTCCCTGCTACCTACCGCTGTCCCCTCATCCCCCACCCCCGGCGGTCACCCGGGGCCCACTGACCCCCCCGGTACTGGTACTATCGCACTACGGGACGTCAACGTGTCTGCCTGACAGACCGGATAAGGAGAGTGACTTGCTATACACTGTGTGAATGAGCCAGACAGAGAAACGGGAGAATATTCCAGAGAGATGGAGAGGGTGCCATAAGCGTGACAACCAAACTGGAACAGACTTGAATTGACAACAGTGACAGGCGGCCATCTCTGTCAAGCCAGCGCTTGAGTGAGAATAATGGTGGTTTACGAAGGACCAGCGGTTTCACGCAGACACACACAAACAGTTACACCCCTATGCGCACAGTGTATAGCCTATTTAGATATGGATTTTGATTTGAATAAGCTAACCTTTGAAGCCTTTCAAGGAAGAACAGGCTGTTTGCGTGTGTGTGTATATATATGTGTGGGTGGGTGTGCGTGCGTGTGAGTGCGCGCGGGCTTGTGTTGCATGAATGAATGTAGCCACCCTTTGACTTGGCGCACACGTGTATGTGTCCTGCTTAGAGCCAGGATTATGGCTTTACAAGCCAGCTGCTTGTCCCCTAGACAAATTTACAGGAAGAGTTGGCCACCAAAAGACCCTGCTCCCAATCTATCGTTCTAAAGATTGGAGATCTGCAGGTGTCTCCTATCAGATGAGGGAGACTGTGGACCCTGACTCATTTTCAAAGTAATTCTTTAAAAATTGCATTACTTATGATCAGGTACCATAGAGCTCTGGTCAAAAGAAGTGCACTACATAGGCATAGAACCATTGGCCAGGTTCCATTTGGCCCTAATCAAAAATAGTGCAAGCAGTGTGCTATTTGGGAAGCAGCCCGTTTGCTCCATTTAGCCCTACACACTTTTCCACCTTGCCTTTAATAACTGCAAGTAATTACTTCCAGTTTGGGAATATGCAACGGGGAGGTTTTTCCTGGAATGGGAGTGGAATCTCCCCTCCCCAGTCTTTGTTTTAATGCCGGGGATGTCTCCTTTGTCAAAACATCGTTCCTTACCTCCTCTCCTTTACGTCATGTGCGAGTTGAAAGAATTCAAAATGAATGAAGGTGTCATTGCCTTAGTTAGGAACCGATTTATCGGTTTAGTTTTTTCTTAAGGATGCATTTCAGGATTTTTAGCCTCTGGTTGTGAAAGTGGTGTTATCATGCCAAAACAGATCCCCTTCAAAATTGTTTAACGTCATCCAAAACACTGAAACTTGGAATTTCATGGTTATCTGAGATATGGTAGGGATTCTACCTATAGACTGCACATACAGTATAGACAGCATATTACACATCGGCTCAACAGGTTTAACAAAAAAGTGTTATTTGCAGTCCCAGTCTGCATCTTTAAGGGATACATTTTTTTCCGCTTGATGTTAGATGATTCCTGCTGGAAACTTTAATCTATGGTCCCGCTCTGTTGTTATTAGAAATGACAGCCACGCTAGCAAAAAATCTGTGGAAGACGTGAACAAATCTCCTGAAATATACTCTGATTTCTTTGATGTTATTTAAGTGATTTGGCAATTAAGAAACATGCTCATACTACATTACATGCTTACATTACTTACATGGATGTATTTTTGCTAGGGGTGGGTAAAGTAAGCTGATGTTTTGAATTATATTCTTTGCTAATAGATTATTTGAGGTTGAGGAACCAGTTAACATCAAGTTCATGAAAAAATACCTTCTTTATTAAGTTCAGATAAGTACATGTGAAGGAGAGGAACGTAGGGGGGATGCTAAACTTACTGTACACTATTGAGGCCGCTCCCCCACTGATAAAACCTCACCCATAATGTTGAAGACATTTATGCAAAAGGAGAAGTTAAGACATTTGTATGTTCAAACTGCTCTTATTCATCTGGGCTGCGTTCAGAATTGTTTTCAGGTTTTGTAGCAGGTAGCATACAATGTTAAAGAACCTTCAGATAGAAATATAAATTGTGTGGAACCAACATGCTTGTCTGTCCTTTAGAATAGGGAATCATTGTCGGGCTATACATGCCATTGCTTATCTGCAATTTTTAGAATTAATGTGGTAGCCCTTTAACCACGTAAGATGGGCACTATGAATCCTAAACCACCCTCTCGTCCCTACCAACATGCCGTGGGGTGGGTGGGTCCTCCTTTGTAACATAAAGCTGACAGAACTCTTAAACCTACAGAGGGTGGACAAAATAACAGAAACATCCTTCTTGGAATGCTGTCTTAACAGTCCTGAGCTGTGTGCTGTGGGATACTACACCATTCTTCATAAATTAAAACCTCCAGTTCTTTGAGGGATGAAAGTGGTGGAAAACAACTTCACATTTTAAGCTCCACAACTTCACATAAATTGGCAACAATGTTCAGATCTGGACATACAGGAGGCCATAGAAAGTGTTTGGTGTTATTCTGGTGTCCATAAAACAACTTTAGAATTTGTGTAACAGTGTGTATGGGGGCATTACCATGCTGGAATATTGGAACATTATGAGAGAAGTGTTTCAACCATAGGGTGCACCTGATACTGTAAAATGGTCTTATTCATTTGCCGTTATACAGGAATGCAGAGCAATCATTGGATTCTTACACCAAGTTCCTTTTTACACTACGTTAGATGTGTTTTTACATTGGCCTTAGATACAATTGGTTTCTGAATGACAGCCCTGCCATAAATTCCAGCTTTGTGAAACTCACAACGTACAGTTTTTGTTCAGACTGGGTCACTGTGGTGCTGATTCAATTCTGAGGTTCGTTTTGTCAATGATCAGCATATGCTGTCATGATTTTAAGACCGTTTCCCTAGACATATTGAATAGTTTTGCAGTTTTTGTGACTGATGCTCCTGCAGTACAGGTTGTTTGCTCCCTTTGAAGCTTTTAGTGGCCTCATGTTACTTCAGAAACTCAAATTTCAAAGTGCTAACTGTCAGACCTGTTTTATAACTGACACATATGTACTGCTAATTGGCAAACAACCTAATGTGACCTCTTCCTCTGAGATTGTAATTGTGTAGTAACTTCAAAGTGACAATCCTTTTCCATTATTTTGTCCACCCCCCGTAGTTGCTCACCTGTATAAACTCATGCTGGTTCATGTTCAAAAAACATTGAGAAAAAGAAGCTGTCACACACGGTCACTGCTCGCAGATGTTATAGTTGAAATAAAATGCAAGGTTTTAGTAAGAGACTTTAGAGACCACTTGCATTTTATTACAATAACAAAATTGCAAGATGTGACATTCTTCATCAGTATCTTTTTTTTTTCTACAAGTCTTAGACAAAAAAATCCATGTGTCATAATTGGGCACACCTCTAATCTTTTGCGTGAAATCGCTCAAACAAAAAGATGTAATGTTGTGCTTAATGGGCTTTCACTGAATTCATGACATTGGAATCG
Organism: Esox masquinongy; assembly: GCA_016801175.1. NCBI lineage: Eukaryota > Metazoa > Chordata > Actinopteri > Esociformes > Esocidae > Esox > Esox masquinongy. Next base: position 95,099 of record JACXGI010000864.1, read on the forward strand.
TTGCAACTCTCAGGAAGTGGCCACTGAAGCATCCGATTAGCGCCTACACCCTCTATTATTATCCTTCTTAGGGTTGCTTGTGCAAATGCCTGTGGCAAATGTGAAGGTTCATTTGGAGTGGTGAGGTGAAGGGGGCAGTTTGGGATATAGCCAATGTCAGACTTCTGTGCTTCTCTCATGTTGCGGCTTGCTTACCATTCCTAACGCTACCGATCATTTTGATTTGTTAATTTACTAAAAAGGGGAGGGTGCCTATCAGGGGAGGTGTGTTTGTCGGCTGCTGGGTTAGGTGGTCAGTGACATATTAATAAATTAATAAAAATTCAGCTTGATGTTAGATGGTTCTATTGGCCAACACAATATGTAATCCAAGACTCAGTGTTCTTTAAACAGCCATTATAAACGTAATGTAATTTTAGTCACTGCTTTTGCAAGTACTGTAATTGGGGATATGTGAGTGTTTTTTATATATATATTTTATGGCAAAATTACCTTTAAGTAGCATCAAACCAAATATGCAGTTGATTTCAGGTGACTGAGTTGTTCTTTTCTTAAATATACCCTGATTACTTCCATAGATTATTTTGGTAGTGATGGCTGCAAGGTGAAGTTTTCATTGTTGTTTAAAGAGAACTGAGCCATGAATCTTGGTCAATACATGTCTTTCAAGTTGTGGAACCATCAAACATCAAATAAAGTGAAATTCTTTAATATTTTTTTAGTACACATGTTTTAACTTTCCTACCCTACATTATTATTTATGTATTGTAAATGGGCTGTACCTCAGTATAGCAATGTGAGGGGCAGAATGTTTTTGTTGATTACAAGAGATTACATGTTTCAACAATCCTCTGATGCCTTATTTACTGTAGCTTACAGTACTGCTACTGGAGAGCATGGGATAAACTAGGTTTGTCTCCAATGTTTTACAGGTAATAAAAAAAAGCCTGGAGAATCAACAATGATGTTTTTTTAGACTGATGTGGGTTGGATTTGTGATGTGTGAATAAAAAGAACAATGTGGGAAAAATCTCTTAACCTTCACACATTCAACAGACATAGCATAACAGATTGTGAAATCTTCTCTTCCTCTCCTGAGCCTTAATTAATTTGATACTTTAGTTGTAATTTCCTCATGACCAAGCAGACTTGGCAAGGTATCATCCTCATATACACTGCCAGTCAAAATCCCCTTTTTTGGGATTTTATTGAAATCTAAGCAGTTCAAATCCAGTGAATAACCTGAAATGGTACAAAGGTAAGCTGTAAAATGCCAGAGGTTAAAAACAAAGCTAACCAAAAACAATAAAAAAAGGCCTTTTCCAGGGAACAACTAATGGGTTAAGAATTAAGCCTTGAAACTGGATGCTAACAATTCCTACAGGTGTCCCAACTTTTGTTGATTACTTGATTACTCTACCCATATAAATGCAGTGTTTGGACAGACAGTGGCCCTCATTCATGAAACATACGTACGTTCAAATTTGATCTTAAAATGATTGTATGATCATTTCACCAACAGAGCTGGTATTCATTAATATTATCTTTGTCCTATCCTTACGATCAAACTCACATCTGGTCGGAGACCGTGTAAACCAACGTCAAAAAATAAGCTCATGCTTGATTCGCAATAAGACAATCATTATCACGAAAAACAACAATTGTAACAGCCTCAGTAACAACAACCATAATTATAATAATAGGTAATATAAAATAAGATGATGAGGAATATAACACATACGAACGTACCACCATATTAAATATTGTATCACTACCTTAAGCTATTACTGTATTATTTATTTATTTCACTTTATTCTGCATTTTCTCTCATTTCTGTTGTTCATGTATTTCTTAGGTTTGAAATGCCATTGTGTATGTAATGCGCTCGATAAATAAGCTTGCTTTGTCTTGCTTTTCCTAAGTCACTCAGGTCGTATTGACATACTTTGTGATCATGAATGGTTGTTACAATTTCGGTGGCTGGCATCTTGATTGGCTAACACGGGTGTCAAAACTTTTTTACGGTGGGCCGAGTGTCTGCAGGTTTTAGATTTTTCCTATAAATTGGTTCCCAGTTCAGACCTAAACAACAAGATGAGGGTAGAAACTAACCAATTAGTGACCTAATTAATCAAGAACAAAGAGCGAAAACCTGCAGACACCTGGCCCTCCATGGAACCGTTTTGATACCTCTGAGCTAACGGGTCTTAAATTGACTAATGAGAGGATAAATAAACCAGTGGTTCTGGGCCGAGCAGTTACCCTAATGATGGCAGAGCTTGCTCTGGGCTGAGATGAGAAAATGTTCCGTAACTGCGCTGATTTTGCCATGGGGAATGACGAATGGTTAATTAGCCGTTTCAGGCTATAATTTATGTTGAAATCTGCCAATTCATAGGTTGCTGATCGCCACATCCGCATAAATTACGGGTGTGTCATATGTAAATAAGGACAGGTGCACCGCGTTCTCACGTCCACGGCTTTGTCCAATTTATCAATCTGCGATGACATCTAAGCTCATTTCGACCAGGTGCAACAGTTTCATAAATCACACTTAGAGAGATGATCTTAAGTCTCTCCCAGTTCTAATCTGAGATCTTTTTTGAGAAGGTTTCATGGATGAGGGCCAGTGTTACTACACCCTCTTCAACATTATTTGGACAGTATTGTACTGAGGGAAGTAGTATGTTGCTATCATAATGGTGAAAAGATGCAATTAACAAAAGAAGACAGACAGACCATTATAACCCTTAAAAGTGTAGGTCTTTCCTTTAGAAAAATGGACAGCCAAGGTGTCAGTGAGTACAGTTTCCTATACCGTGAAAAGGCACTTGGAAACTGGATGAAACTCTGACAGGAAAAGGTCAATGCCACATCAGAATCAGAAGACAAGTTTCTGAGGGTCAACTGCTTGTGCGATAGGTGGCTCAAGAGACAACAGCTTCAAGCACGCTTAACACTGGTTTTTGTAAGCAAGTGTCAGGTTCAACTGTGAAGAGATGACTACAGGTTTGACAGGTTGAATGGCAGTAAGCCATTGCTAAAATATCAAAGGCTTGCCTTGTCCATAAAGCACCGTCAGTGGACTGCTAAATCTTCCGTTCATTGCGCAAGGTTTTTGTATGCCGACGAGTAAGCGGAAGGTTGGTTCCTCAGTGTGTGACACCACCTGTCAAACATGGAGCAGGAAGCGTGATCATCTGATGGTCGATGATTTGCACAGAGTGAGTGGCAACCTGAACCAAAATGGCTACCACAACATTTTGCAGCACCATGCAATACCCTCTGGTGTATGTCTAGTTGGTCAGAGGCTCAACCTACAGCAAGATAATGACCCATAGCATACATGTCCATCTTAGAATAAAAGAACAAGGTTTAGGCTTCAAATCACGGAATGGCTGGCAGTCTCCAGGCTTAAAACCTATCAAGCTGGTTTGGGATGAACTGGACAAAGGTGAAAGCAAAGTGACCTACAATTTCAACACTTGTGGGAACTTCTGCAACAGTGTGGGGAAGAACTTTCCAAACAATCTTTGATTTTCATTGTAGAAAGAATGCCATGAGTGTTTTATCTGTTATGTCTGCAAAAGGTGGCTACTTTCATGAGTTAAACAAAACAAGTCCATGATTTTTTTTTATCTCCAACTGTTTTTTTCTATGCTTTAATTTCAGAGTACATTACGACATTGAACTGTTTCACATTACAGAAAACATGAAAAAAAAACTATTATACTTTTTTTGGGAAATTTAAAAAATTTTGTCAGTGAAGCTAATACAATTGTTTGATGTATTGAAATGAAAAGTGGAGAAATCGATGACACAACATATTCCCTTGAGGCAACTCGCAGTCTACGCCTTTTTATCAACTTTGGCATTCCGTGAGTTCCTATCTGTAAAAAAAATACTTATCATTGTGTATTCGACATGGACATCTACAGGCTGTATATTATCAATGCTATTTTATTGAAATTTAGTTTCAGGGCCCAGATGCAGAAATAAATGCTTATTGTTTACTGATGATAAAGCTGTTAGTTGGCTGTTTGAGTGGGGGCTGTCCACATGTGCCACCAGTGCCCATATCCCTCACATGCACAAGTAAAATAGAAAAACTGGAAGTATACATTTTGGTATTTTAATTCACATGACTAAATTCCATCACACAGCCTGAAATAATTTATAAAGCAAAATATTTTATCTGACCACCCACAGTAATCACATTATTGTGTATGTCAGGTCTTGCCTTGTCTTGGGTTGAGTTGTCCTCTCTTAATCACATCTTCCTACCTTGGCACATGCCCAGGGGGACATGAAGAGGTCCCTGAGCTTGTCTCTGGTCACAGCTGTCTCCCTGGATTTGGGAGACTTGCCACACACCTCCATTCTCAAGGTTTGTAATTGCTAGAAGGGAGGAGTGTCAGTAAAAGCATGAGGAATGTTCAGTGACGTCTGAAGTCTATAGGCTGGAAATGGGTGTATGAGGTCCTAATCTGGGGGAAAACTGCATCTTCTAGTAAAACAGGACGTAAAATATTGTTGAAACGATAAGCTGACATCCTGAACTCGCTCAATGGCGCATATTGGTAGGGAAGTATGCACTGCATACTTCCCTACCACTTTGCCTGAGTTTTTGCACTGACCATGTTCTATGCCCCATCTCTGTATACTAACTCATTGTGCAAACCACTTCATTCTCCTGTGTGTCTCTTTGGGGTTTATTGTGAGACTAGACTTGATAAGGTGTATTGCCGCCATCAACTGGACACGGTTGTAAAAACACAACCAACCAAAAAAAGTTCATACTAGCTGGTAAGTGTTCAGAATCAGAATTAGAAATAGTTTTATTGCCAAGTAAGTTTCACAACAAACATGGAATTTGTTCTGGCCATTGGTGCAACAATTTATAAAAAAGGAATAAGGGATATAAAAACAGATAAGAACAGTGGACTGAACATAAAAATAGTAGACTGCTACATTTTTTTATAAATTACTAAAAATGAACTAAAAGGTATATGTAAGGTGCAAGATTTTGTCCAGTTGAGGGTTGTATATGTAAGTGGGAAGTGGGCTATAGTCAGTTTGGTTCCGGGGGCATATTCATGAGGCCTACTGCTGTAGGAAAGAAACTGTTCTTGTGGTGAGCGGTTTTGGTCCTGATAGAGCACAGCCGTCTGCCTGAGGGGAGAGTTCTGAATAGTCAATTTCCAGGGTGAGAGGAATCAGCCCCAATCATTGCCGCTCACCTCCTCCATTCTTACCACATAACCCAAAGTAATAAAGTAAATTGACAAATAAACCCACCCCCTTCTCCTGGTAATCAAAAGTGGAAATGTTTGTTCCAGGACTCCATGTGAATTTTTTGCCATGAAATCCTCCAAACCCAGAAATCGTTCTACAGCCGCTACGATTATGTCCAACTTCCTTGACTTTTTCTCAAATTTGGCAGTGCCATTAATCACCATAGCTATAAAGGCAACAAATAACCTTTTCTTCACAAGCATAATATCCGGGTCCTGCTACTGGGAAGCAACCCTCAGTGAAGGCCTTCCCACCACCTCACACACACCCATTTAACTACTGCTGCATACGGAATTCTCTGCTCACTTCTCACCATAGCCACTTCAGACTCTTTAGTCCTTTGCTAGACACATCAAATCATTAACTTCATGATTCTTACCACAATTACAACATTTCGCATGTTCATTCTACATGGACACCTGCACTTCTCCCTGAAACAGACACAAGAAACATGTCCAAAAACTTTACAATGATCGCATGAGTTTTGGTACAAACACTCATCCAGTAATTCATGTCTTCCAGCTTCACCGAAGTAGGCAGAACTCCCTATTCATCAACATACTTCAGCTACAGCTAGAATGATTTTCATTTCTGCATCATCGACTTACAACAAAACTCCAGATGTTACCCCTTTGAAGGGGGGTGCTTGGTTCCATTAAAGAGAACACAGGACTCAGAAGATGCAACACAACCCCTCTTTCTGTACCTCCAACAGACAGGAGTCTAAAACCATCCCAACAAAGTAATTCTCATATCTTTAATTTTACACATCTTTCTCCAGAGTCCTTAGCAACTTCGATGGGTTCTTTAAAGGCGGAAACCTATCCAACTGCTCAACATCAAACTGAATTCTCACAAGGTAGGATTAGGTAGGACTGGGTAGTCCTACCTTGTAACCAGTTTATTTGTAAAAACGTTCCTTAATTTTTTTGTGGATCGTTGTTCACTCCTCCAGGCCTCTACAGCCACTCGCTTCAATTTCCACGTCAACTTTCTCTCTGTTCTTCTGTGTCTGTTGATAATCCACCACCATCTATGTATCTGTTCCTTGTTTTCATGTTATATATTTCTTGTTCTTTTGGCGCGTCATAATTTCCTGTTTGGCTGTATATGGCTGGTATCAACTCATTGCCCTATACTGTCCCAGTAACGCTGACACCTTTTTTTTTGAGTGAACACTGAAGGAGTATGCCAGCAATCATTTTAATTTTTGTTTGTTCAAAACCGCATTGGCAAAGAAAATAAAGAACCACATTGCTTGCTTTATTCAAGCAACATCCTTTTTTTGTAACAGATATTTCATAACATATAACCAATGTCAACATACTATCTAGAATTTATAATAAAATAGAAATTACCCAGATCTAATTTTGCTTCATTTAAAAGAATAATTACAATTACATTTGAATAAGAAGCTAGTTTCAGAGGAAAATGTATACCATTTACATAACACCAAATATTTTTTGAAGGGTGTGCATGGTAGGAGGGGGCACAGTTTGTAAAGTTAACACAGGTTTTTGTTGGTTTTGTTATGCTTACATATGAAGTTGTGTTAAATGAAATTTTAATATTGCTGACGTGTTCTGGAGGAAAACAATTGTTTTGAAAAAGTACCTTATGTGAAGAAGTCATATTTTAGATGTTTATTTGAAATATAAAATAAAACAAAAATAGATACTAAATGTATTACAGAGAAGCAGCCCCAGTGACATTTACATCAGCTCTAAGTGCTGACAAATCAAACCTACAGTTGGTAGAGTAAGACCAGGGCAGTAAGTTACAGTTCCTTCAGAAAGTATTCAAACCCCTTCACCTTCTCACCACAAATTGTGTTAGTATAATTTATAAATGACTACGTATGTCTTTTATGTATTTATTTTACCATCAATCTACACACAACATCCCATAATGACAAGCTAAAACACATTTTTAAAATGTGGTTCAATTCATATAAAAAAGATGTCTTGTATTTAAGTATACTGACTCTATTCAATACTTTGTAGAAGGGCCTTTGGTAGTGATCACAGATTTGTTCTGCAGGCACTCTAGCATATTCTTGACTGTGTGTTTCGGGTAGTTGCCGTACTGAATGAGTAATCTTCATCCCAGCCTTTGGAATATTAACTATTTCATGTTTTTTCCAATTACTGCACATTTCACCTCAGTTGCGAGTCTTGTTGACTTGCTTTTTCAAGGGAGATGATCTGCTTTGTGAATGTTAATAGCCTATAGGCAAACAATTTAAAGGGTGAAGATAATTTTGTTTTCTTCATTTTTCTATTGGTTATTTTTCCGCTTTTCCTATAGGCTAATAAATGAGTAATGAATATATAAATACCTGTTTTTTCATTTCACCATTATATGGTCTGACTGTGCATTTTCTGTTAAACAAGAAAAAGAAAAGAAAATCCTGCACCCCCTGTCGTAAAATAGTTCCGCTGTCTCTGCCGATAGCATGATGTTCCCACCACCATTCTTCACCGTAGGTAATGTAGTAGCCAGGTGATAAAAGGTAGCCTACCTTGTTTTTACCAGATCTAGCACTTGGTATTCAGGCCAGAATCTTTTTCCTCATGGTGATTCCAAACTTCTTTCATTCCACAATGACAGAGCCTACTGTGCTCTTGGGAATTTTCAATGCTTTGACAATTTTTTATAACCTTCCCCAGATCTATGCCTTGACACAATTTTATCTCTGAGGTCTACAAAGAGTTCAGTCAAGAGCATGGCTTGGGTTTTGCTCAGACATGCACAGTGAAATGTGGGATCTTATATTGACCTTATGTACAGTAAACACATAGGCCTACTGTATGACTGCCCTATTAGTTCACAAGAGGGCGCATTTGTTTATTTTATGCCAGAGGCTGGTGTTGCCAACCGTGTTGCTCTGGTCTTTCTGAAGGTTTACCATAAAGGGGATTCTACCCTTACCTAGCAAGATTTGATCCAAAACAAATGCATATTATCTAAAAACAGACAGATAAATGAATGTGTTTCTACTTAAGTACTTATTAAAACATCTATAGATACTGTCCAAAATCTTCAAGTGTTTGAATAATTGGATTTCTCCGTTTTCTTGTTCATTTCATTTCCTGGCCTCTAGAGGGAGTTTCATTGTAAAATCGATAGGAGGGGCTATACATCGGTGGACAGCTGTTACAATGAGCAGCAGGGCCACTGTCCACCGAAACGGAGCACAATCCGGGACTCCAAACAGGCTCAAGTGTGCCCAATTCCCTAATTTCGGGATCAGAGATGGCAGCTAATTAAAATAATATTTACCAACTAGTAACGGTACATGTCATCTTATTGCATACTGCTTTTATTCGGACACCAGTGCGTCTTTGGTTTCGAGCAGGGACCGCCTCAAGCAAAGCGGTGCTAAGAGTTGATAACAGCCGGAATCCAATCGAGAGGAGACTTTGTTGAAGACCCAGCGCCAGAGAGGCAGAGAGCAGACTCGGGGCTGGATATACATGGCCTTGCCTTCCCCAGCGGCCCGCCATGGGGGAGACAAAAATTATCTATCACTTGGACGACCAGGAAACTCCATACCTGGTCAAGTTGCCCATCGCTGCCGAGATGGTTACTCTTGCCGACTTCAAAAATGTCCTCAATAAACCCAACTATAAATTTTTCTTCAAATCTATGGACGATGATTTCGGGTAAGACCACTGCGCAAAATGGACGAATTATTCAAACTTTATGCATCACGCGTAAGTGATTTCCAGTTATTGATATACAGTGGCATAGATAATGTGATTTTAGCCTGCTGATTACCCACCCCCCTCCCCCCTCTCCTGGCTCCTGTTAGTATAACTGATAGCCATGGACTTTTAGGGACATACGCGCATTGCTCAAGTACATTCTAGGGTGTTTTGAAGACACTACACATATTTTATCCTATCTGATAAAATGTCATATGTTGTAGTTTCTTTCATATATCAACAGCGTCCATTTTGGAAATGGAGGACTACGATATATGGTTATTGGCAGCACTGATGAGAAGGGTGGGGGGCAGTGGTTCTGTTGAAGGCTGAGATTTTGAGGGACGGAAGGTATTCGTTCCAAATAGGTGCTTTTCAGTTCGCCACATAGAAGGTGCTGAGAATTTCGGAAGTCACCCCCCCCCCCAAAAAAATAAAGAAAAAATATGCATTGGAGAGACTATAAAGAAGGAATCGGGACAATCCAATGCTTTTGTGGCAGGCTACTATATCGCACAACCTAGCGTTTTCCCAGACAACCTGGTCTCAGGGCAATACGTAACCTATTATATGTAAATCTGTGACAGACAAATTTGTTTGATGTTATGTTAGGAAACCTTACAGTCCTTTACCAAAATGTATTGTACGTTACGAATGCTACTAAAATGTAGCCTACCATATCTACAAATTTACAAAAAACTTATGATATGTTACAAATGACTTTTAAGTTTAGGGTTATGGTTACGTATCACAGTATTGGGGTTAGGTTTAAGGTTTGGGTTATGGTTAGAAAAAAATCACCTCCATTAATTCAGACTGGCAACCGTTGGAGTGAATGTCAGGGTTTTCTGCCCATCCACTCTATTCAATTATAACTTCGTTCACCACTGCCCCTAGTGGACTTTCTCTACCCCAACAAACAGTACCATGTCTTATGAAAGATTTGTGTAAAATAACTTTCCCCTGAGACAAGACTGTCTCAGAAGATTGTTTGGATAATTTTAGCCAAGTTTTAGGGGGCCCTCAAACCCTTGAATTGTTTTTTGGTTGGTTGTGACCCACTATGGTCTGGAATGTGTTGAAGAGAGAAGATACATTTTGTTAAGTGATCTGTGCTAATAGTTACTTCACACTCTGGAATGTTGGACTTGGAAACATTCTGGATTGGGAGTATCCATGGTTAACTAGATAACTAGACACACACACATACACACACAGCCTAGACTAAGTACGGCCAAGCGGTATGATTGAGTTGAATCCTTCTGAAGTGCAACTGCTAACTTCATGAAAAGAAATCTCAGAAGTCTTGACCTTAGGCCATAAGTGTGTCTCACTCAGCCAGTATGATTACTGTACAGCATGCATGCCATCCTGTCATTACCTTTATGTTCATAATAACAAGATCTAAGAAAAAGTTGTCAAAATTTGTCACATTTAGTGCTGAACATCTACCCTTGGTAGCAACAAATCGGTAATGTGTGTCACAGAGCCAACTCCAAATTGTTTTATCATCGCACAAGGCTCACATCTCTTGGCTATGAATATAAATCACAGCATGCTTCCAATCATTGCTTGTAACACATTTTTTATTTACATTTCAAGAGAGAGAATAAAATACTAGATAAACATATATTAGTTTGCTTAATAATTTTCATATCAGTTGAATTTACAATGGAATGTTCGAGACGTACCACACTGGAATGTGAGTGTCAGTAGAGTGAGAATTGAGCGATATGCATGCGCACCACACAAAAACTTGATATTGTTCCAACACAATTGCCTTCACACTTACAAACTTCTAGACGGGGCTCAACCGAAAATCTTGCGCATGCTACCTCATAAGGTGGTGCCTCGAGCTATCGATATCTGCAAGTTTACACAACAAAGTAATATAGTGTCTCGACTCTTTTTCAATGTCTCAGAAAATGTACCGTAATGTTAATAAACCTTGAGAGTGAAAGCTCAACAGATGTTTAAATAGGCTATTTACTAATAATGATTTGTGAAGCATCTGTATAGGCTTTATAAAGATTTCTGAAGTCTTCATTAATTATTTAAAGTTGATGTCTATTGAAAGTTAGACCATTATTTTTGCTACTTTATCCCAACATCTACCCACCTCATCAAAAAAAAATGATATCTTCCTCTGTGCCTGTCATATGTGGTGTTCCACAGGGTTCCATCCTGGGGCCAATCCTGTTTTGTCTGTATATGCTACCATTAGTTAGTATATTTAGTCAGCATGACTTTTCTTTTCATTGTTATGCAAATGATATGCAGTCGGTTAAGGCAAATGACTTGAGCAAGTTGTATGTTCTGCATAATTGCCTGGAAGACGTTAGAAACTGGATGTCCAATAATTTTCTCCAGTTAAACACCGGTAAAACCAAAGTTTTAATTATTGGCCCACCATCTATTTCGGATGAAATTCCGTTGGCTCTAGGATCGCTAGAAAAAAATATTGTGCCTTTGGCCAGAAATTTGGGAATTTTCTTTGATCTAGACTTACATTTTGAATATAAGACAAAAAAACTGGTGCAGTCCAGTCCAAAAATTTTACATGCTTTTATTTCATCTCGCCTAGAATACTGTAATGCTTTGTTTACATGCCTCAATAATAAGTCTCTAGGTAAACTCCAAGTTGTACAGAATTCAGCTGCCAGACTTCTTTCAAGGACTAAATCAAGGTCTCATAAAACCCCAGTGTTGGCAGCTCTACATTGGTTACCGGTGAGTTTCAGAGTAGATTTTAAAATTCTAATTATCACTTGAAAGGCACTACATGGTCTGGCACCTGATTACATTAATGACATGCTAAACTCATACCGCACTGATAGGCCTCTCAGATCAGCTGAAAAAGCACTTCTGGCTATTCCAGAGTCTAGACTGAAAACTAAAAGGAACCGGTCTTTGCTATACGGCCCCTAGACTCTGGAACAGCCTACCACAGAATGTCAGAGATGCTTGTCAGTGCATTCATTTAAATCTTACCTAACCAGAAAAGGAACCAGGCAAGCCTAGTTCAGCCGGCCCACAATTAAAATTAATAAATATTGTTGCTCTTACTGGATTCAAACCAGTAAGAGCAGGTCTCCCACGTGAGAGGTACAATCTTTAACCAATATACCACAGCAATGCACATTTGACCAGTCGCTAGACACCATTGAGCATTGTGTTAAACTGACTAATGTTTCTTATTAAGTTTACCTCCACCACAAATAGCGTCTGTGAACTGTATGGCTTTTGCCCCTGGCCGTTTTAACAGCTTATTAGCCAGTAATAGACTTACTAGTATCTACTAACTTCCTAGGAATAGTCATAAGAATTGAACAATTGTTAGTGAGACAGATGAACTTTTCCATGCCAAAGCTATTTCATTTCATGGCACAAAAACATTTGTTTTTCTTTCATTCGTGAATGACACTGATACAATAACTATCAATATAGGAGACAATAACTGACTTTCTCGTCAAGTGAAAAGACGAGAGAATCGTAGAAACCCCTACTCTTTTACTGCCCAAGGGGTCGCAATATAACCGTAAAGAGTTTTATTTTAGGCTTACTATAACGTAGATACTGAAGGTTATAGCCAGCGAAGTTTTTGTCTATCCGGAACAAATCCTAATGCCTACTTTGTCTTGACTGTGAGGAGATTCAAACGCGGGACCTATAGTTTGCAGTTTCTCTAACCACTACGCTATTTAACAAGGGGTAGTCTGTCAGTCACTCACTCTCTCAGTAAGAAACATTCGCTCTTCTTGGCCGGCTCCACTTACGCGTTCTGGCAAAATCTCATTTTTATAAGATGGCTTTCACTAATATTTTATCATTGTGACTTTATGAGGTTGCGACGTGGTCTCAGGGGACTACGTAGACTATTTTACGTAAATCCATTGCACCCGATTTCGTATGATATGTTACGTTACATTAGGTTACATTACAATGTACTACCAAAACGTATAATACACTACGAATTGGCTAAAACGTAACATATCTTACGAATGCTATTACAAAGTATAATATGTTACGAATGCTATTAAAACGTATAATATGATATAAACGCCAGGCAAACTTATCATATTTTACGAACAGTATGAAAACGTATCATCCATTACAAATTTGCACAAAATGACTGAGCTATGTTTCGAACCGGCAATGTTCAGGTCTGAAGGTGGGCCCCCTACCCTCTGCTACACTCAGGGTTTATGGATATTGGGGGACGAGTAATGGCTTTACCAAGGTCACTACAATAGGTAATAAATGCATTTTAACGTTACAGTAATGTTAACATTAGGTATTACCGCACTGGGGTTAAGGTTAGAGTTAAGGTTAGATATCACAACACTGGGATTACGGTTAGCGTTAAATTTTGAGTTAGGGTTAGAAAGAAATTCACTGATAACATATTGATGTTGTAACACATATTGATGTTAGATATTTTGCTTAGTCTTTTTACTTCCTTTATTTTTTAAAAATCTATTTTTAGATATATTTTTGTTATTATTTTAATGTATTTCTATTTTTATTGTGTGTAAAGCACTTTGTGTAATTGTACTAGAAAAGCGCTATGTAAATATTAAAAGTTTTGGAGGTCTTGGCATAACGGCCAAGGCAGCGTGTATCAAACAGCGGGCCTATCATTTTAGAATCTTCTGAGGTGTTAACGTACTAAGAGCCTTTTGCGACTACAACAATTGTTGTGACAACAATTTTATTTAAACAAGATAGACATACACCGATAAGCCATAATATTATGACCACCTGCCTAATATTGTGTAGGTCCCCCTTTTGCCGCCAAAACAGCCCTGACCCATCGAGGCATGGACTCCACTAGACCTTTGAAGTTGTGCTGTGGTATCTAGCACCAAGACGGTAGCAGCAGATTCTTTATGTCCTTTAAGTTGCGAGGTGGGGCTTGTTTGTCCAGCACATCCCACAGATGCTTTACTGGATTGAGATCTTGGGAATTTGGAGGCCAAGTCAACACCTTGAACTCGTTGTGTTCCTCAAAACCATTCCTGAACCATTTTTGCTTTGTGGCAGGGTGCATTATCCTGCTGAAAGAGGCCAATGCCATCAGAGAATATCGTTGCCATGACAGGATGCTCATGGTCAGCATCAATGCTTAGGTAGGTGGTACGTGTCAAAGTGACATCCACATGAATGGCAGGACCCAAGGTTTCCCAGCAGAACATTGCCTAAAGCATCACACTGCCTCCACCGGCTTGCCTCCTTCCCATAGTACATCCTGGTGGCATGTGTTCTCCAGGTAGGTGATGCACACGCACCCGGCCATCCACGTGATGTAAAAGGAAACATGATTCATCAGACCAGGCCACCTTCTTCCATTGCTCCGTGGGCCAGTTCTGATGCTCACATGCTCATTGTAGGCGCTTTCATCATTGACAGGGGTCAGCATGGGCACCCTGACTGGTCTGTGGCTACGTAGCCCCATACGCAACAAACTGCAATGCACTGTGTGTTCTGACACCTTTCTATCAGTACCAGCATTAACCTTTTCAGCAATTTGAGCTACAGTAGCTTGTCTGTTGGATTGGACCACACAGGCCAGCCTTCGCTCTCCAAGTGCATCAGTGAGCTTTGGCCGCCTATGACCCTGTCGCCGGTTCCCCGCTTTTCCTTCCTTGGACCACTTTTGATAGGTACTGACCACTGCAGACCGGGAACACCCCACATGGGCTGCAGTTTTGGAGATGCTCTGACCCAGTCGTCTAGCCATCACAATTTGGCCCTTGTCAAAGTCGCTCAGATCCTTACGCTTTCCCATTTGTCCTGCTTCTAACACATCAACTTTGAGGACAGAATGTTCACTTGCTGCCTAGTATATCCCATCCAACCGACAGGTGCCATGATAACGAGATTATCAGTGTTATTCACTTCACCTGTCAGTGGTCATAATGATATGTTTGATTGGTGTAATATGTGAATTAAATTTTTGATTCATATTAGCAGCAAGAAACCTTCACTTTGGCCAGACCCCTGACCTGGAAGCCGTATGAACTCAATGACAATGTTGTTTACATTGTAATTAACTTGAAGCTTTTTGTGGAACAAGTGCATGAAAATTGACATTTTCACCCATTTCCACTATATAAAAATGTATCTCTGACGCAAATCTGGCAAGTGTCTTTCATCTAAATAACACTGTCGCAGTGTACAAAAGCAAATAGTCTCTTAATCTGTGTATATCTGAAGGCCATAGTTGAAGGCCATAGTTTTCCTTCAGCTGATCAAAGCAAGCTAAAGGTCCTTCTAGGTACAGAGCCCCTATGACATGAATACCTAATCACTTGAATGCACTTTCTAGGTTAGAGTGAACGAGGGGTTCCTCTCTATTGGTTGCAGCAAAGACCATGGTCAAGGGTGAAAGTGCATCTTTATTTTTTACCTTGCTATGGTGCTGTTGACCTATTCTGCGTTTAAAAATCCCAGATAAATTCTCATTTGAGAGAAGTTGTTTATAAAAGTACTTGTGCACAAATATGGGAATTGTCTGGAATAGATTAAGCAATTGTAAGAGAAAAAAATATCTTTTTAATTACATTATTTCTTCCCAGCAAGGAAATCCCAGCAAGGGCGGATTCACAAAAATATTATGCTTGTTTTAAATGTGTCCCTCTCCTGGCCTAGGCTGGTCCAGTGGTCTGTGCCACAGCCAGGTACCAAATAGGTTGATCAAGTTTAGTATACCTGGTTACTGAATTTAGTATGGATTGCTTTTTGTAACCCAAAATATGCTTTTATAAAATCTCCTGCATGACAAATTAAATCGGACGTATTTTGTCCACTTCTGGTTCAAGGTTTGAGTGGTGGTACCCCCTGAATTTGCTCCATGTCGGCAGACAAATGATGTGGAACCTATGATGTCAGCTGCTCTTGAATCCATACTTCTATTCATGGGGGGTGCACTCTCCAGCCTGAATATCCTAGCCATAAAAATAGTCAGGTTCAGGTTGTCAAATTAAAAGATTGAACAGAGAGATGCCTTTGAAGGCCCAGTAGCTACAAGATCAGAAACCTGGGTTACAGTCAATAGGCACCAAACAGCTGCCGAGGAATTCCAAAACAACACTGAAAGGAGATTTGCACTGGTGAAGACAGGATAGGAGCAGCCTAATTTCCCTTTGATCTCCTCAATCAAATTCCCAGCCACTGCCGATGAGAACAATCAATCGCCAGTTGCGAAATATGGTTAGTCTTACGTGCCAGATGACTATGTTAGTCTGCTGAGCTGAAGCCTAGACCAGACATTGTTCTCTGGCGAAATGTTATAATCATGTCGGTGTAGTTCAGTCACCTCTTCTCTGAGATTGTAAAGAAGTGTTGGTGGAGGAATTCTAAAACTGTAATGCCTTAAGAATGTGCTCTTTTGAAGTTCTACCTCTGTTATGCTGAGTCTGCAGAATAATCTTATCCGTGGAACAGCTGGCAGTCAAGATGGATGGGTCATCTGCTATGCCTAGCCGGGTTGACATCAGGAAATGGATTTATTTGGAGAAGCAGTTCGTATACCTGGTGCATTCAATTACCTGATTTTTGTATCTCCTCACGTGTGCATGCTTCTAAATCTAGTCTCTTTTAATGGTTATACTCTAGGCCTGGTTAACTGCAAATAAAAGAAATCACAAAAATATAACCATAACATGAGGGCCAACTATCAAATTCCTATTGCAGTAGTCGTGCATCTGTATTTTACATTTGCTTCATGCAGGCAACTGAACATTCCCCAGGTAGCTTGTAGTCTAATGACTGCACCTCGTAAGAACAACCTCTGGTCCCTTATTGTGGGTTTGTGTGTACGTCAAGCTCTGTAAACCATCGCTTTATGTGCGTGATAACACAGACACACAAACACTTGCATTCTCACTCTCCCTCCCTCCCTCCCTCACTTGCTCTCTCTTTTTTTATTTTCCTCTCTCCCTATGTTGGCAGAGTCAGACGCTGCCTCTGCTGCAGACCTGTAGCTGATTAGCTAGGAGTCTTTGATGTGCTGAACCCTATTCTAATAATTTGTATATCTACTCTTTGTTCCTCCATTCCTTTCAGACAGCTGATCTATAAGAGAATGTTCGGATTGGAGAAAGCTATAGAGTGTTCGTCTTCAGTCTCCCCTCTTTAACCGTGTCAGAGCGACTGAAGGCTGTGGCCAATGGGTTGTCCAGCGGCCTAGATTGTGGCCTCTGCTGCGTCTGCAGTGCTGCAGTGTGGGTTTGAATCCAACCCACTGATCTTTCAACAAAACTTCAGCAAAACTCAAATCTCTGTTGCTCTACTGCTGTGAAGTCGAGCATGAAAATGTAAATCTTTAAAATACATAAGTATATTTAAGGTCTGAAGGATCACTTTGAGGGCTGTTCTTTTTTTAATCTGTTGTAGTGAATAATGTGGCCTGTGGAAAGAAGATTGTGTCTGTGGAGCTCTGACATCTATAAGTCTGGAAAGCAGGGCTAGAAATTCTGTAAAAGTCAGTTTGTTAGTTTTTTGTGAGTGAGTGAGTGAGTGAGTGAGTGAGTGAGTGAGTGAGTGAGTGAGTGTG
The DNA here is from genome assembly GCA_016801175.1 of Esox masquinongy. Classification (NCBI taxonomy): domain Eukaryota; kingdom Metazoa; phylum Chordata; class Actinopteri; order Esociformes; family Esocidae; genus Esox; species Esox masquinongy. The sequence goes on from JACXGI010000864.1 coordinate 112,658, forward strand.
TGTGTGTGTGTGTGTGTGTGTGTGTGTGTGTGTG
>JACXGI010000865.1:0-34763 GCA_016801175.1 Esox masquinongy
AGAGAGAGAGAGAGAGAGAGAGAGAGAGAGAGAGAGAGAGAGAGAGAGAGAGAGAGAGAGAGAGAGAGAGAGAGAGAGAGAGAGAGAGAGGTTTGTGTTTATATCTTCAGTTGGGTATATTTTCTAATCCACTCCCAGGGATCAGCCGACTTTCCCAAAAATAAATTGAAGCAGGTCCCTACTGTTTTGTGGTGATAAATGCCGTAGAATAAACTATGCAAAGTGTTAAAATATTGAGTAGCCCTAGTTAGGAGAAATATGAAAGTTTCCTGTCTCTGTTTAGTACAACATTAGCTCTCCTGAGGGAGACATGATCTTGAACAAAATCCTCTAAAACCCATTTTAAGAGTTTGGAGTCAAATTAACATGTAGAAAATGTTAACTTTCAAGAAGAGCAACCGACGTCTCGGACCTGTCAAACCAAAGTGTTCGTACAATCCCAGCCCAGGATATTTTCAACCTGGCATTACAGCAGCCTAAAACACTCTACAATCTGTCCTCTGTTCACACACAATGGAAAAATTCCTTTGATTGGACAATCTGCATTTGTGACATAGAAATTGTACATGAATGATAACGTGCTAGCTGATACTTGAACAATATGACTTGTGTCATACTCCACTATAACCCAAAATAAACCCTGTTACAATCTAGTTTTACTCCAATGTAAATGAACAACATATTGCCTAGTTACAATTATCATTTTATATCATGAGTCCTCGCGTTAATCTCACTTTAATGAGTGAGCATTTTTTTAAAAACTTTGTTATTGTTTCAACTGCCGATAACACCTTTAAAGGGTTAACCCGACCGGCGCCGCACCCCCGACTACAGCCCAATCAATGTGTTCCTTAGTCCCTGGGTTGGTCCAGATGGCTGCCATATGCCAACGGAACAAGTACAGAGAGCCAAGAACACGCGACTGGAGACAGGAGAGGTACTGTGCCATTATCTGTTTAATTAAGCCCCCCCCATTGCCTTTAGCCAAGGGAGTGACCAGCATTCATAGTTCCTAGTGAGTAATTCACATGAATTTAAACAGCTATGCTAGAAGGACCAAGCACATCACTAGATTATCTAAAGCACGTTTTTAATCAAAGGATTCAGGAGGAAACGTAGGTTTGGTTTCTGGCCGTAATTAGCTCGACACAGCCAGAGGATGGATCGCACCATTAATATAATGAACGATCGTTGTGCCGAAAGCAGCATCAGTATACAGCTTATACCAATGAAAGAACACCGTGTTACAACCCGATCAGGCGCGCCGGCACGGTTTGTAAAGCACAGTATCATGACCACGTTTGACCGCGGAGACCGGGAGGGCAGAGGTAGGCATACATGGGAATGGACTGGCTACTGCTCGGCCAAAACGACTGAATTTAGAATGAGCTCCGCCACCGGCATCACAGGCCTTCTTATCTCTTAGCAAAACGTTGAACAAAGGACAGTAATAAAACGCAAGTGCAACATGAAATGTGAATACATTTATGCCTACTGTACAAGCCCAAACTGTACAGTAATGTATTCATTTCTTTTTTAAACTAATTGATGAGCGTACTGAGTGGAAAAGCAATTGCTGTTCATCGTTTAGAAGAGAGTTGGGATCAAAATAATGTGCAAAATGTGTTGTGAGAACAACAGAACAATCTCAACCCACTCAGGCCTCTCTCAAATAACTAGTGACAACATGTCAAAGAAAAGAAAAACTGATAAATACACAGTATTTACTATACATCAGATTTCTCTTAAAACACAAAGAACAGAAAAGTCCACCACTACATCCGTATTACATTCACAACATCAAATACAGAATAATTGACAGAATATTCTTCTCTTTTCACAAAGGCAAAAGTAGACAGTAACCTGTTATTCGGAGCTTGTTGGAATAATAAAAACATGCTAAAACGTTTTGCTGCGATGATGAACTTGCTTCAACTGCTGCAATTACAGTCTGTGGGTGACAGTTCTGTGGCAGCAAAAGATCAACAGACTCCCTTAAGAGGTGTCATTTTGTGGTTTATCTCTATAGAAAAAACATCAGAACCATAGTCTCACCAGTCAGGTGCCTATGCAAGGTAGCAGACTGAAGCTTCTGGTGTAATAACGGAGTGGCCCATGTGGACACTAAAGAGACAGGGGGTTTGGATAAGACAAGGGGGATGTATTGACCTGTGTCACAGTTGTATTCTATGTATTGTGTTTTAAAACAAGTTCATAATTATGACCAATATGTTAATATGATCCTATGCTACAAATAAAACAATTAAATGTATGCATTTATAGGGTTGCAAAATGCCAGCTAATGCAAGTGACTGGCTGTGAATATCCTCCTCCCAACCTCCCTCACTCTCACCATCCGATCCAACACTTTTTTTCTGAATATCAAATAATACAGACCTAAGCTAATTTACTGCGGTCAACATTGTAACTGTAGCTATATCTTCAAATACAATGCAATTTCAGATATTGTTTTTATTGCATTATTACGGCTATAACATGGTTGTAATAACAACACTGCACATGACCAACCATGAAAACGATTGTCTGTTCTGTTTGAAATCCGTTTTTCAGTGTCCGCCTGTATGAACTTGCCCAATCCAGTTGATGGTAGGGGCAGATGCTGTGCACATCCTCTTTAAGCATCATCCTGATTTCATTTTCAGAATAACTTCCACAGGCTTTTATTTACCAAAAACGAGGGTGAAAGTCTGTGAGCGAGGAAAGGTCAGGTCTAAACAAAGGTACATCTGGTAAAGCTCCTACATTTATACCCACTTGGAACCAAGCACGAGACCTCTGCACTCTCCGTGCTCCTAATCGGATCAGCCAGCCAGGTCCTTCGGCATTAGACCCCAGGGAGACAATGCACCACAGGGAGAGCCCGTCGCCCAGGAGGTTGAACTCTGGCTGTTTAATTATTCCAGAAGAAAGATATTGCTTGACAGGTCTGCCTTCTCTCTTCCCTTTCTCTGAGGGAAATCAGCCTGGGAATGCTCACAGCCAACAGCAATATCGAGAAATCCATTCTGTGTTCAGTTTGGTCTGACAACATGTCTTAATTAGTGGGCTTAATGGTCCTATTATTCACTGTAATGCATTTTCTGTTTATTCGTACGTGTTTAGATTATGTATTATACATGAAGGCACCACAATGTCTGATTCTTTTTGTATGTGTTTTTATTATTGCAGAGTGACATTTAAATAACATTTTCTAACTCTGTTCTGAGTCTCCAGCCCCAGAGTGTATCAAATGACATATTAGCATAGGCGGGTGGGATTCTTTGTTGAAATATTCCACTTTGAAATGATCTCCAATGCTGTTGCCCTTGCACGACTTAAAGCTCTGACTGACATGCAGCCCCTAGTCTGTTGGAGGAGATAAAAACCCCCAACCACCAGCAGGAAAAGGAAAAATGAAGTGCTTAGTGTCAGGTTCAATGACAGGCAGGGTCTTGGGTGCTTCGGGGATGGGATGAAGAGAGTTGAATGGCAATAGACTTCACTGCTCTGGATCAAATGTCACCAGTCCACCTAGAGGGCGAAATCCTGACTTGGATTAGGACTTTGGTAACATTGACATTGAGGCCTAATTTATGCAAAACTTTTAGTCTGATACATTCAGGTTTCTAAGGCAGGGATATTGCCTTTGAATTTTCATAGATTCATTGCATATAAGAACAGTTATCCCTTGGCAAACAACAACGCTCTAAATATTTTTGTAATATCGACAATAAACAATACACAAACAAGCACCACTCACTCTAGTATTTTAGTGTAATTAACTTTTTTTTTTGTCAGCAAATCCTGACAATACGGTCATTGAGTCTCCACTTGCATGTCCCCTCAAACTCCAAATGTCACGGAAAAGGACCGCGCGGACGGCAGTGGAAAAACAATCATGGCCCGATTGTCAAATTCGGGAGCAGATGGTGACAGGGTTTGCTGACTCTTGAAGGCGGCAGGGCCAGAAGGGGGCAGGGCCAGAAGGGGGCAGGGTCGGTGCTTCAGCTGGTGTGAGAAGAGGTCACTGTTGCCTTCCGCCACTCACTGTCACCACACACCACCCCCAGAGGCTGCACGGGTGACAGAGTGGGATGTCAGGCGTCTTCACAACCATGAAAGTGAGGGCACATCACCCCTGACTTCTGCTGTCACTCATTAACAGAGGATGTGGCGAAACCAGTGGCACACTGTCACTTCGAGACAGGTAAAATGCCCCGGCCGGGAATGTGCCCGTGAATACGAGTCACGGAATTGGAAAAATATTGGATTTACAAGATCACAGGTAAATGAAGGTGGCAGACGTCCGCGTGATAACCTCTATAACAATTTCCTTCTAGCCAAACGCCTGGTGAACCAGATCACTATCACTCTAGATTCAAATATTCAGTTCATCGCGGAGTCATTTAAGGCACCAGGCGCGTCCCTAGCCAGGCTAGGCACCTGTGATTGAGAATGGAATAAAACACGCAGCATCAATCTATGTTTACATTTGTTTTCATTTGTTGCAGTTGATTATGAGTTTGTCACTGTTGCTATTGACTACAACGCTGACGTGACTCTTTACACATCCAGCTGATATCACTTTTGCCACAGGCATTGACTAATTAGGGAGCAGTCCTGAGGACATCTGATCTTAGCTTATGTTAAGACTATTGACTCTCATGCGTGATGAATGTACCATTCGATTTGGATGGATAAAAATAAAAATGAAAAAAATGAAATAAACAAGAGAGGAAAAATGCAAGAGTGCACTTTAATGACCCGTTTCATAACAGGAAATTCCCCCCAAAATATGGCCTTTTGCCCATGTCTCCATATGGCTGACAGCCTAAATCCTGAAGAGGTGGATGTGGAGGGTATTAGTGAAAAAGCAACTGGAAATAGATTTAGAAAAGGAAATCACAAGCAGATATTCCAAGGCTTTGTGACAGCAGCCTCAGAGAAGATCCCGTTCTCCTCTCAGCACTCCAATAAACACACCCCTGGTGACACGAAAGGCCTTGTTGCCTGGTTACCTGGCTACTGCAGAAGTGCAGAATTACGGGGACCATTACACTACCTACACAGAGCGAAGCGAGAGAGAGAGAGGACGTGGGCAGCCTACACAGGTTTTCCTCGCCCGTTTACGCTGAGGCAAGGATGTGGCTCTACATAGCGCAGTTTTATTTAGAGTGACTCAGCGTGGTAGGGGATTGTGTTGTAACAAGGAAACCTCATGTTGAAGTCAAGGGAGTGGAAATAACCAAATCTAACTTACTACGAATACAAAAAGGCCAAAGACCAGATGTTGTGTGCTTGCCCACACAGGCCAAAAATCTATTCGATCTGAGTGGGCAAATACATAGCATCTAATACATCTACATTTCGGGATCAAAACGTTGCTTCGATGAACACTACCGTTCACAAGTTTGGGGTCACTTCGAAATATCCTTGTTTTTTTTCCATTATAATAAAATCAAATTGATCAAAAATACAGTGTAGACACTGTTAATGTTGTAAATGGCTATTGTAGCTGAAAACGGCTGATTTTCAATGGAATATTTGCATAGGTGTACAGAGGCCCAATATCAGCAACCATCACACCTGCGTTCTAATGGCACGTTGTGTTTGTTAATCCAAGTTTATAATTTTATAAAGCTAATTGATCATTAGAAAATGATTTTTGCAACTAATGTTAGTTTCAGTGGTGCTGCTGTCTTGATAAAAGAAGCAAAAAAACTGGCCTTAGATTAGTTCAGTATCTTCAGCATCAGCGTTTGTAGGTTCAATTAGTGGCTCAAAATGGCCAGAGAAATGAAAAGCTGTTCTGAGAAATGAAAAGCTATTCCGTGAAATGAAAAGCTGGTTCTGAGAAATGAAAGCTATTCCATGAGAAATTGCCAAGTAGTGCACATCAATGTACGACATCTTGAGTTTCTTGGCAATGTCTCGTATGGAATAGCCTTCATTTCTCAGAACAAGAATAGAATGATGAGTTTCAGAAGAAAGTTCTTTGTTTCTGGCCATTTTGAGCCTGTAATTGAACCCACAAACGCTGATGCTGAAGATACTCAACTAGTCTACAGAAGGACAGTTTTATTGCTTCTTTAATCAACACAACAGTTTTCCGCGGTGCTAACAATCGTAAAAGGGTTTTCTAATGATTGATGAGACTTTTAAAATGATAAGCGTGGATCAGCAAACACAACGTTTCATTGGAACACAGAACTGATGGTTGCTGATATTGGGCCTCTTTACGCCCATGTAAATATGCCATTGAATAGATATGTCATTGAATAGATATGCCATTGATACAAAATGAACAATGTCTACACTGTATTTCTGATCAATGTGATTTTATTATAATGGACAAAAATTTGCTTTTCTTTCAAAAACAAAGACATTTCTAAGTGAGCCCAAACCTTTGAAACGGTAGTGTATCTAGATGAGATCTTAGGGAACCCGTGATTATAGGGTCAAGAGACCGTTTCTGGGTCAGGTTACTTGGTCACACTGAGCCTTGTGATTAACACACAGAGACGGGTATGAACCCAGAAGGACGCCATGTTGTCACGGCCACCAGCGTCGGGCATTGACATTGTGGGAATACGTCCCACGAAATCGATTACAGGGAATAATCGATTATTATTCCCATCCATTAAAAAACAGCACACATACTTTCTGTTCGCTAGAGCATAAACCCAGTGACCTTAAAAACAACTTCCCTTTTATCAAACTTAATTATTTTATTTTTTTACTGTTATTTCACCAGGTAAGTACACAAAGAACACATTGTTATTTACAGCAATGACCTGGGAGCAATTTTGGGTAAACCGTTTTGCTCAGGGACAGAAACAACCTTGTCGGGAAAAAAAGAAAACCTGTTGTGCCTAGTAGGAAAACAAACAGTTCAGTTGATGATTCTATTGATCATAGATTCCTGCTAGGAACTTCATGGATTTAGATGCAGTCATCAGAGACATTAGATGCTGTTTTACTCATCCCCGTACTGGGGATGCGTTGGAGACATGCAGTACGGGACATGGTTCCTGTTCATTTATTCAGTATCTTTGTCCAGTACACACAAACAATAGGAATCCAAACAAAAATCTGAAAGCAATCTATAATGAGTATACTTGCACACTGTGGATTTGCCAGCGGATACATTGTATAGTTCCAGAACACGTGATGAGTTTTCAAACAAAAACTTGAATTGAATACCAACACTGTACCTCAGTGTACAAACACAGGGGTGTGGAATGAGATGGTTCTAACATAGACCAGTCATTTTAGAGAATTTAAGATTGCTGCGTGACAGAACGATCCCTGTGTTCTTGATCTAGAACACCAAGGTCTCACTAAGGACAATGGCTAATATTTAGCGTCAAGAGTTTGGGACTTCCCAGTCCCAAAATTTTTTTCCATAGTTCACCGCTTGTTATGAACTATAGTTAATCACAAAGGTTCAGTAAGTAAAGTGATCTGAACTGTTCATTCACAGATGGTTCAAAGCAGGTGTTTAACATACTCACCTGGGCACTAAAATCATGTTTCCAAAAGGACAGCAATTGCTGCATTTTCTGTAATGGTAACTGGGGCTCTACATCCTGTTTTCAAAACAACAACTTGCACCTTTATGCATGAACCATCATCTTTCTCCTTAGTATAGTCACAGTATGGTAGCTGGTATTCAATTTCATGCTAGAAGTCGTAAACCTTTTCCAATCTTGTTTTCCAACCCTGTTATTAAATGAATGCTTCAAGGTAAACAGAAATATTTACTTTCTCCTTCTAATCCAAACCTTCATATCACACTACACATCCCTAAACGAATTTGCAGTTCATGAAGGGAGTTTCCTATTTTCTTGACACTGTGTTTGATGCATTCATTGTTTTGACTGTCTTTGCAGCGCTGAGTTTACAACTCCTTCCAATACTTTTGTTCCCTCTTGTGATTTATGCTTTCCTGATCTGGTATTTTTCTCCAAAAACTTTACCCTCAGCCTCACGCATTTCAATGCTGGTAGCAGTTATAACAATGTTATAGATAATACAAAAAATTCACTTCTGTCCTTATACTGCATGTACAATAATATTTATTCTTTGGGGACCTCGCTCTTCCTCTCTTTAATGTGAACCCATTTAAATCCTACTGGCCATTCCAAATTGGAGCTGCCATCACGGCAGAAAACCAAGGCATCCCCACACTCACTGTCCAGAAATTTGGCGCTGGTCTTCCTCTGCATAAACTCAATAAAAGGCCAAATCAATGAGCAATCCTCTCAGACCAAAAGACCTTCCATCATTGCAATCCACAGATCTGTAAATTACCAAACTGTTGAATTGTAATCTCATTCTCATACAAAATAATGATTTGCCCTCAGAAGGCAGAATTAGATTGGCATACATTAACTGTTCCTGTATCTTATCGTTATTTGGCAATTATAATTCAGTAAAACGCTGTGTATAAAACAGAAAGCACATTATTGTACATATGCAGTTGGGTAAACCATCAATTACCTGTCTTTCGCAATATTACCGGTGTTGTTGTTTTTTTACTCAACACGCTTAAAGAAACTAAAAACAACATGCTGTTCAACAACTTCCAGATTCCAATGTGTTTATTTGTATTTATGTACGTTTTTTTTGTGGGGGGTTGAAGGAGACCAGTATACCCACAGGGCCAGGCTGGCCAACCTGTATCAACTCATCCACCAGAGGAGGCAACGTTACCTCAACAGCTCAACACAACATGAACATCACCTTAACTGGACCTGATTGGTGCATTGTCATGTCTATTGTACAGGGGGTCTGTTGTGCAGAGAGTCTGTTGTACATGGCTCTCTCTGTGTTTATGACAGAGATTTCCAGTTTTTCTTTAAAGAATTTGCCATTGTAAGTCTTGCGCATTGAAGTAGAGCACTCATCCCAACATTTAATAAGAGTTCAAGTTTCTGTAAGACATATGATTGTAAAACCCCAACTGTGTGAGCTAGAAACAAGAGCTACACAACACATGAAAGCGGGGAGTTTATCCATTTCCTCCATGACTCATCTTTTTACAATGTATCTTCTTATAAAACAACAGCTGAACAAAGAAAGCTTAAAACAAATTTAAGATTAGCTTAAAACAACGTAAACCCTAAGCAACATTCCATAAGAATACATTCCATAGATGTTGGGATTTGTTTTTGTGATGCACAAAAGCTTCAGAGGTGCCTGTGCTGTCTTTTTTAAATGTCCCCTTCAATTACTAAGTACCCAGTATGTTAACATTCAAGCTTTAACCTCTCAGATTTAGGAAAGACCCTTCAAGAATTTTGAAAAATCCATATAACAAGAATATTCACAATATTGCAGTTTAGTACAAATAGGATGTAAACGACAAAGATTCCTAAGAATGTCTACATTCGGTTAGCCTTTCCTCGACTAAACTGCCCACACCTAACCTGAATGGGAGGAGGTTTTTAACAACTATCATTGAGAAAGACAAACAAAAACTACTAAGTACAAAATATTAACTTATTATAAAACTAGACATGAATCACTTGTCCAACCTTCACTTATGTCTATGGTGTAAGAGAAGCTGATGTCTGACCTTAAGGTTAAGACAACAGACTGATTTCTGTCTCACTTATGTCAATCCTTTGTGGATTTGTATTTCCACTGTTTGTTTCTATCCCAGAAAGGGCTTTTGAGGAAAATCCTTCAGATGTCATAAACATGAAAAAACGTTATATCAGTGCAGTACATAGACAATATGATTGGTGCATGTCAATGAGCTCATCATGAGAACCCTAAAGATATACTTCCTCTTCCCTCTAGGGAGATCTTTTGCAGCAAATTTCTAAGGAGGATCAAGAGTTTTTTTGTATTACCAATTCATTCACAATACATTTTCCATGGTGTGTGTTTTAATTCCCTGACAGCTCTGCTAATCCAATTTGCCAGCGTTTTGGTTCAAGGCGGTCTAAGCCCAAACGAATAAAAGAGCGTCTACGACCCCAGGGATGTTCCATTAAAATAAAACAATCCTAACACCATCCCTCATCAAATCACCTGTTTTTTCCCAGCCTGTGCCCCGGAGCAGCGACATGCCGCTTCTTCCTGAGGCGCTTGTGATGCTTCACATTTAAAATAAATAAAAGGTGGTTGTTTCAAAAAAGGTGGTTTTATTTTGTCCCTGTAGGGGAAACCATTTGTACAGTAGGCTGTGGAGAACCATTTTACCAGAAATTACAGGGCTATTCCCTAACCTTCTAAAGATGTCCTTGCCGCTGGTTAACCTCACTTGTGATTTGAACTCCGGTGATTTGAATTTCCTGCAATTCCAGTGTGCTAGATAATGTTAAAAGATAACAATTAAAAGACATGTAAGCGTTCATGTTCATGTCCCAAACAGCCTGCATGAAAATTGGAGGGAGGCAGTGCTCTTTTTTTTTGCATTTATACTATTGACTTAAGGCACACTGTTTGCTCCATTATTTCTGTTTCTTCATGCATATCCATATGCACTGGTCGCTTTCCTGACAGCTAGCAGACCCGTAGGCAAAACATTTGGCCTGTAAACACAGTATATTTGCAAGAAAACGATTTGGCACAAGTCAAACAATTTACAATCATCTGATCTGACAACACAAATTAAAAAAAAGATTATACCCAATACGTATATTCAGTAAAGGTAAAATCACAACTGTACTCAAATGGGCAAAAATACATCAAAATTTACCCTACAAATACAAAACTCTAGAGATATTCTGTCAATTGCCTTTACACACATTCACTAGAACAACCTTAGTAATGGCAAATAATGCGATTTGTTATATACCTTTGAATGCACTAAGTAGGCCTCTCATTTCTTTAGAGTTTCTGCTAAATAAAAAATATACATTTGCAAAGCCCATTGGAAACATTACTGGCCTTGTTTCTGGGGCTTATTACAATAACCCACCACATTATCTGGGTTCATTTACACTCATCACTCAGTGCCATTAGACCTCTGATATCAAATCAAAGTGAAAGGGAGCTACTAAAAAAAAGTGTTTTATAGAAAAGTATGTTGTATTCTGATAATGCAAACTGCAGGTCTCCTTACAAAATATATTGCATTGTAGTTTGTCCTGTTGAAATGAAGTAATAATAAAGGGATTAAAATAAATACACATTTCACACAACATTTTGAAATGGGTGTGAGCAATTTCATTTGGAAAAAAAATATATTATTTTAAACATTTGGACTGAATTAACAATTTTATTTAGGCCTGTGTTCACGTTTTGTGGACTGGATAGGATCAGAAGCAGTCAGACAGGGGAAGGAAAGACATCAAGAAAGGAATCTTGACCATGATATCAGACCTAAGCGGTAGTATAGTGTATAATTAAAAACAACACCAACCAACCTCGTCAAGGGTTTAGCACTTCTCGGTGAAATTTTAACATGTTGGCTTGATAGTCACTCTACCCAAATTCTCATACAGTGTGAAAAAATAAAAAAGAGTCCTTTAATATTACTCCTATACCCTGAGGTCAAGTAACACTGAAATTATGAAAATTATATGATTAAGCCCTTTAATTTGTTGAGATGGGACGGAACCTTTGGCATCACAATGTGATCCCATTGTAATAGCCAATGAGGATGGGCTCATGAAGATCTTACCAGCCAATCAAGGCTGTTTGTGAATGGCTTAAAATGAAACAAATATTGTAAGGGCCTTGGTCAAGGGTGTATCATCAGATCTGTCACTTTGATGGCTTTGGGATTCAAGCTATCAACTTTCCAGTTACTAGTGCACGATAACTACTAAGCTACCTGTTAACCCTTGACTCAAAGAATTCAATACAACATACAGCCTCTGTTAGGATCCAGGCCTTAAAGCTGAATTACGTAAGTTTTTTGCATTAACACATCGCTACTCTATTAACCTGGATTGTCGATGAATTCCCGCCATATCAGATGGTCCCAGGCCCGCATCTGAAAAACCTCTGTATACGGTGTGCTGCTCCTAAGGAAAAAGTGGTCGGCTCTCACAGTGGCGGGAAATTTAATCCTGCGCACAGCAAGTGATGTGTTTGACGTATCAAACAAGTTGCTACTCTCATTTTGTGAATCAAGTAGCGAGAGACGCTAGCCAATTTTACTAAAAATATCAAAGTTCAGAATGTAACGTACCTAAGAAAATACAGTTTAGATCAAAAGAGAGCAAATCTGGTAAAAGAGAGGCAGTTAGACGTCGTTCGGAGTGAACATTGGTGCAGCTGCCTATCCACGATGGATGGAGCTCATGGAGCAAAATGCATTAAACTGTGACGCTGACGTGGCAATTCTTCTGTTTACCTCATACTGTTGTTAGTAATTGGCTATAACTAATTACCTGACAAAAACAAATGGCCGATTTGGTTAACTAGCTAACTTTCTGTGGATAAAGAGGCGAGCTGCCATCTGTGCACGCCGTTTGCTTTGTTTACTAACTAGTTTACTAAGTACTGTAATCGGAAAATATTACCAGGGCAAGTTAAGACTAGTAGGTACAATAACTATTCTCACATTTCCGTGTGCTACAACAGATACAATTCAGCAGCTCGCCGTCTGTATGCTGTTTTCTTGTTTACTAGCCCAGCTAGTAGTACTGTAATCGGAAAAGATTACCAGGGAGAGTTTAGACTAATAGCAAACTATTCTTACGTTTCTGTATGTATGCTACATTAAATACATTTAGGCTGCTCGCCACCTGTAGCCATCTGTACACGCTGTTTGCTTTGTTTACTAGCCCAGCTAGTAGTACGGTAATCAGAAAACATTACCAGGGAGGGTTTAGACTAATAAGAAGATATTCTTATGTTTCCCTGTATGCTCCATCAGATACATTTCAGCAGCTCACCGCGTGTAGCCATTTGTTCATGCCCTTTGCTTTGTTTACTAGCACAGCTGGTACTACTGTAATCGGAAAACATTACCAGGGCAAGTTAAGACTAGTAGCTAGCTATTCTCACGTTTGCGTATTTGTGTAACATCAGATACATTTTGTTTAATTTATTTAGTTATATAATTAAAATCGTATGTCAACTAACCTGGTCGGATGAAGATTTTTTTTAGATGAGCTGAATAAAGTGCACAGATAACGTGTGGGGCTTTAAGAGTGAACTGACGTCACACCAGCGACAGCCGTGATTTCTGGGAAAGTGAGTCGGAATCACTTCCTGTTTTGGAAGTTACGTCCTTCAGCTTTAATCTGTATTTTTAATAAGAGTTTTTGTTTTTTGTTTTAATCTGCTGTATTTCCATTGAAATGAAGTCTTCACTTAGTTTGCCATGTTAAGGCTTTGATTTGTAACTGAGATGCTAATGTTTACCTGATCTGATCGTAATCTGCACCAGGTTGTTTGTTCATGAGATTGAGAACAAGTATCATTAACAGAATGATATGAATGATGGCATCAGCGGTCCTCAGAAGCCAGCATATAGATTAGTATGCAATTCAAGAGAGAACGTTTAATTAGGCTTGCATGGTGTTATACTGTATCCCAGGATATTTAGAAATAACCAAAGGATGGTTTTCATTACCGTCAAAATTGCTGTTACAATTTCTTTGATGTTTTTTGTAAAGATTCAGCTGCTTTTGACTAAATACCAATATGTGAAATATAGGAAATAAAGCTAATCATTTTTCAATTCATCTGGCACATTTCATTTTTATACTATGAAGCTTATGTATTTATCCAGAACTGAGCCTAGTCATAACTCTTGCATGTTATTTCTTTGAAAATTACAATAGGAGAAATCAAAAGGTATTGGTGAGTCATTTAGTTTAACTATAGCTTTCTGCCATGTTAGAGAAGTTCAAAAGGAGCTTTGGTGATCTTGATTCTTCTCTCTTTCATCAGCTACAGTACACACTCCAGACACTGTGACTTCAACAGGTTTTAATACATATCTGTGTGTGTTTATGATAGACAATGTAAAAAGAAAAACAGAAGTCTATCTAGCTCTTCCAAACCCACCAATTTAAGCCATTCACGTATTGAAAAAGCCATTCATTTATTGTAAAATGTTTTACCAGCATTAAAGCACCCGAATCACAGTATCACCAAAATAACCCCTATTGTTTAAAATAGATAAGTCATTAATTTTATAATTCATAGGAAAAAGCCTAGGACAATAAAAAAAAATGTCTGTACTTTCCACTGGTGGCTTTCTTTTGAGTCACAAAGTTGGAATTTATTAGGGACGCATCAAAACAACAGTCCTGTAGTTAGACACTGTGTTGTCAGGAAAATGAAGGTCACAGTGTTTTTTTCTGTGACACAGACATGCTTCAGAATCCATCTAAGGGAAAGGCATTCCGTGAACAATGGCAATGTACAAAAGGGGGTCATTTAGTCCCATTATTATGTAATCCCTTACACAGATAATTTACTTAAAAAAACACATCCTATTCATAAGAGCTTTTACTTCCTGTTTAGGTATTATCGTTGTAAATGCATTTCAATGCACTATTGTAATGAAGTTCAATTTATAGCCCCCTCCGTAATTATAGGGACGGTGGGCTCAGAATCCATCGCATCTCAGGAATCAATCTCTTCTGCTAGTTGTCATTCCACGTCATTCCAAGAATAAACGGATGAATTCTCCAATACATTTCACTATTGTGCATGTTATGTATCGTTTGCTATAAGTCTGTTTGCCAGATAGTCAAGATAACGTAAGGAGAAGCAAAACCAAATGTCTAGCATTGGATGGAGGCTAGCTGAATATAAGTAAATGTCTAAACACCTGTTTCTTTGTTTTCATTGTTGTGGCCGAGGTGAGGGGGACCTATTGTGGATGCAACAGGGAATTTTGGAAATTATACATCAGTCTAGGATAAACAGTAACGTTTGACTTCATTCATGGAGTTAATCATTGATGGATACTCCAGGTACAAGCACATGCTGTGGTACTGTATGCTTGATATACATATGTTACACATTGTGTAGAGTTTCATACCATTGAGGAGGACACAGTGAATGTTGCTGGTACGCAACTTTGAAGCACTGTGACATTACTGCTTGTTTGTAATTAACTGTATTACAATGAAATATAGATTACTTTGGCATTCCTTGTTCATCTCGATTATTCCGGTGGAGTAATTGGAAAGCAATGTAAATCCTCTCGTTCTTAGATCGATAGACAATTACACACACACACACACACACACAATGCAACCAGACTTGACATCCCTGCGTCTAGATTGGTATTCAAAAATCAAACTCTGAATGAAATAATGCCAGGATCAGCCTTTTTTTTATGAACTCCTGCTTGCTTGTAGGCATGACCAAATGTTCATTATATTGTATTAATCATGATGATAGTTGCCATCTTGAATAGATCACATTAGATAAGTTATGGTTCCTAAACTTCCTATATATTCTCCTGCACTTATCTCCGTTTGTGTCCTCAGCAAGTTCAAAGTGAGACAAACTACAACCTATTGGACAAATCGTTATTAATGTTTATTTGTATTTATTGTAATGTTATGAAGTGTTGGTACAGGCAAATAGAGGTCTTGACCCAACCCATGTAAGAACCCCCATCGGATCCAAAATAATACAGTTACAATACAGGAAATGTATTGTTGTTGGGTTTTGGTCTGTCTTAGATACAGTGGGGAGACTCCCAAGATGAGCTGTGGTTCTTGATCCATCTGAACATTCAGGACATCTGAGAATAGTGGAGGGAAGTAGGGGCGCTGCAGTTATTATTTTTTTTTCGAACACTACAATTGAATAAGGCTACACAAAATACATCTCTTACCATCTTTTAGATCCCTCTCTTACTGCCAACTCCGATGTCCGGACTATATGGTCCACATTAAGGCCTCCTCACCATCCCCAACTCCAAATTTGCCCATTTATCACAGGAACAAAAAGCAGTTACAGGGTAATAGGCAATCAAGGCATGCAATCAATGATTTAAGACTTGCTGTAATCTTTTGCACAATTTAATACTTGTATTGTTTGTAAGCAATGGGACAAGGTTATGGAAAGACACAGAGCAAGGCATGAAAATAAAGATTTAGAGGGCCTTGAATATTGCTTGGAAAAAGGTTAAGATAATAATTAAGAAGTGTCAGGGGTATGGCAAGATCCTGGCCAAGAACCTGCCTATATCAGTTCGTCCTTCCAAACTGGATGACTTATCAAGTATGAGACTGATCAGAGACCAAGAGACCAATGGCAACTTGAGTTACAGAATTTTATGGCCAAGACTACCCGAATGGGTGCCTGTGACAATTTCTCAAGTGTTCCACAAATCTAGCCTAAACTTTAAGGCCGGCATGCAAAGTGTTACGATTGGCACATTCCCAACATGTCACCCAAAGAACAATGTGATGTAATGTGAAGCATGGTACTGGCAGCATTATTTACATACAGTCAAAGTTACAGTGGAGTGGCTAAAGAATGAAAATGTAAATATCATGATTGGCCCAGACAAAGCCCCAACCTAAATTCAATTTAAAACAGGTGGCATGACGTGAAGATTTCTGCCTGTCAATCCCTAAAGGAACTTAATATAAATGAATAAAACTCGGAGGCACTGACAAAACTAAACAAAAATAGTTCCACATGAGTCTAGGCAATACGTAAGCTGGGTTCGGAAGGGGTATAAAATCTGAACTTAGCTCAGGATCAAGCTTTTTTACATTCCTCAAGAATCAATTAATTAAAATAAATTCTAAAAAAATTGATGTAGCAAGTGGATTGGCAGCTAGTGTATGTGTTAATAAATGAGACAATTGATCAAGATAATAAAATTAGGTTGTAACAAAGTAATGCATTGTTAAAATGTAAAAAAATAAAATAAATTACCAAGTGAAATAAATACACATGAATGAACATATTGTATGAATACTGAGTAAGTAATTTACTTTAGACAACATTGACATTTAGCCAACATTTACTTTAGAACCCATATACTCCTGCAAAAGGATTCTTTTCCCTAACACCTTGCTATAATGTACTGCGTCATGATAAATTACTGTGATCCCCTTTCTTCTTCCTAGGTTATTCACGGATCCTGAGGCATGCAAGGCCAGGTCTTACATTTCTAGAAAAAGGAAACACAGGGATGTCTTATATAACGCTGAGTGCGCTGCCAGGTGAATTACGGCTCTGTACTTGACGGGAGAGAATGTTTATAGACAGAGGGAGCTACCCCTCAAACATAAAACCCTGGTGCTGCAGAGGGGAGTGTCTGGAGCCCAGGGGCTTCCACATCAGCAGATTTGGACCAGAGCCACAGTCTGGCTGGGTTACAGTGCAGAGGGAGTTTATTCTAATATGAAGCACGTTTCACCTTTCCCCTTTCTAGTTTTTCAATGGATTGGGTGTGGAAGAGAGAAGTATGTGATGCATGCATTTTTTCATCTCAAGCTTCAGTGGATTATGCACTATCTACACTTGTAAAGTTAACTGACAATTAATCAACCACTAAAGGCAAAGCAAGTGCCTATGATAACCTAGTAGCCTCGGGAAAAGCTAGGAAATTCTGGATGCGGTTGAGAATGGGCTGAACTGTAAGCTATGTCTCTAAACGTTGCAGGTTCAATCCCAGTGTAAGGCTTGTTTTTCCCATTTAAACATTTCCCAGAACTTAACCCATAATCGCTCTGAATGAAGGGGCGCTGAACCAAACTGTGAACCAAAAAATAACAGGTTGAAAATTCCTTGTGGCATGAGTATTAGTAAAATAAATGCCGAAGTCTGCTAGAATTTGTAAATAAGCTGATTTTTGTCATGAAGTCTGTATCTTTTAAAGCTGAGATTTGTGACACTGAAGGAAACAAAAAATGTCATCATTTTTTATTAGGGTTGGGTTTACCATCCTGCCCAGATTTCCATCCAGCTTGCAAAGCCTTTTCTGGCAAGGCTTGCAGTGTTTAAATAATCCGAAGCACCTGTGCTGCAGTGCACCCTATTCAATCGAATCAGACAATCACCTGCAATGTTAAACAGTGTTGTCATGGAGTTACACTAATGGCTGACAGGACAAAATTATATTAATTTAATCATATATGGATCAACATAGGGATTAATAACAGGCAGACATTTTTAAATATATTTGGAAGTATTTGTAAAATCGCTTCAAATAGAATGGATGTATTAATCAGAATTTTTCTTTCAAAACACCTAAAGGGACCATGTCTATTTTTTACTGTACTACTAGCATAGATACAACCATAAATGACCAGAAGATATCTACACTGTTTTAAGATAATGTTTCAAATATTTCTACAAAAATTGTTTAGAGTTCTTGAGATATTCCCCCATTTAAACTTTCTCGCCAGCCCGTCTATCAGCTTGCATTGGATTTATGTCTCCTCATACACGTTTTAGACACTTACAGTACTACCCCCCACCCTACAGTAAACCATCCTGGACTAGCTAATACTATTGTCATTGGTTCGGTAAGTAAAGACCAAACAAGTCATGTTGTTGTTTAAATTCAGGATTCCATTGTCCCTTTAAGTACTCAGAAAATAACTACTTTGAATGCATTATTTGAAAATAGCCCTAATAAGATGGGTGGGAGTGTGATTGTGCATGTTCCTGCAATAAATCAAAGTATATCAAATATCCAGGGTTCTTTCACTCTAGTGATTGTCCGCTTCACCAATACTCAACCTTGCACTGGCTGGACCCGAGACAGGTCATGACCATTGTGTATTGTCATTAGTTTTTTTTTCGCCTTCTTCCATCCCATTCGCTCTCCTCCTCCGAATTCACTACCTCTGGGCACATCAAACATCTGCAGCCCAGATGACTACATTTCAACACAACACTAGTGACTGCCAGCCAGGAGCAGGGACAGAGCGACATGCGCACTCTCCAATGATACACAACACTCAGCCATGAAGAAGTTGTCGTACTACTTAATTATCAGAGTATGGCACACACAGACAAATACACATGACAATGGAGGGAAGGGAAAAGCCATCCTATTCTGTTTGTCACATATTTCAACTGAACTTGTTAAGACAGCATCCGAGTGCAGAGACTATTTTCTGTTGGAGAGGACATCAGGTGTTGCACAGAAAACATTCAACATCAAGTGGATGTTACTGAATGCCACTGTCATAGACATACAACTATTCTACAAGTTGGCCAACAGTGTTTTTTAGGCCTTATAAAAAGGCAGCATCAATGAAACTGTGTGGTTACTTCCAGTACTCAACAGATGCAACAAGAAATATATATTTCTTGTTATATATATTGAAAGCCATTGTGTGTTTTTCAATTCAGCGTCTGTAAACTTAAAATGATTATACTCAATTGTCCCTCTCAAAAATAAGGTAAGGTGTACAGAGGACTTTTTACATAGGCTCTGCTCCTCTTATATTGCTTTGGTTTTGGTCCTCAGTCCTTCCCAGTGAAATCCATACCCACAACATGATGCTGCCGCACCAATACTTGGAACACAGAGAGTTTTGGTCTATGAGGACTTGACCACATCTGTCACTGGTTTCATCAATAAGCTGTGGATTACAGGCAATATTTGCACAGGGCTAAAGGCTACAGCTACATCCGGGGAAATCCCACTACATCCTCCGATGAGCCAGTAGACATAGGGAAGGGCTACACAAGATTAAAACCGAATCCTGCAAAACAGGCTCCGGCAATCACCGGATGTGACAGGGCTTGCAAACCATTACAGATTACAACAGGAAAGACTTCCCAGACGAGTGAAATGACTTATGCTTGTACCAGAGCCCAGGCAAACAGGATGACTGCGTCATCTCACGTTCTGCATAATCTCAACCTGTACTAGGAAAACTACCAATGTAACTTTCCTAAATTACTGTAGACCCATAGCACACACATTCATTACCAAGAAATGCTTTAAAAAGCTGGTCATCCTAGATACCCTAAACCCACTCAAAATCAAATGACACAGAGCCGCAGATGACAATCTCAATAGCACTCAAAACTGCCCTCTGCAACCTGAGGAATACTTAAGGATGCGGCTCATCAACTACAGCTTAGCGTTCAACTCCGCAGTCCCCTTTAAGATCATCACTTAGCTCAGGACCCTGGGATTGAAGAACTCCCTTTGTAACGGTGTCCTGGATTTCTGGGCGTGTCACCCCCAAGCTGTAAAGGTAGGCAACAAAACCTCCGACAAGATGACCCTCAACGGGGACGGCCCCTCGAGAATGTGTGCCTAATTCCTTTTACTTCCAATTCAACCGGGACTGCATGGTCCCGCACAATACCAAGACCATCTGAGACCAAGGGACCCACAAAAAGCTTTCAAGTCATAAGACTGCTAAATATTTAACATTTAAATTACTATGCAGAATGCATTGACCTTAGTTCTTGTTGCATTGGCCATATGTACAGTCATTGACACTCAAACACACACGCACAAAATCTACCTCAATTACCTTGCACCCCTGCACAATGATCTTGTACTGATTGTCCCAATAGCTTCATTTTATAGTTTCATTTGACTTGATGTGTTGCACTGGCCCCAAATCACAGGTGTTTCTTTTCACCAAAAGGTCATTTCTTGTTATATTACACTAATACTTAACAGCTTTGGTGCCAATTGGATGGATGATTTAAAATGGATGATTAATAAGGGCTTCCTTCTTTTTAATATGTCAAACAGACCAGCAATACAAAGTGAATGCTAAATAATATTAGCCTCAAAGTGATATCTCTGAGTAATTTCCATTGTCTCCTGCAGCTCATTAAGGAAGAATGAACAGCATCTTGGTGATACGATACACTATCCAGAGACAAACAGTTGACTATTCTCACAGGGATATTAAGTGTCTGGGAAATATTTCTTAACCTCCCCTGATATAGAATGCTAATTTAAAAATGTATTGCAGACATGCTTTTAAAGGTGGTTGCTCTGAGGTCGAAGTACATTTATCAAGAGCGCTTTACAGGAACTGTATACATTTTCTTGTTTTTCATATGAGTCCCCCATGGGAGGTAAACCCACAGTCCGGGCATTGTTTGCACTATGCCATACCAACTGAGCTACATGGAACCTGAATCTATTTAAAAGTCAGTCTACATTATTCTCTGAATTCAGAGACAGTCAAATAAAGAACAACAATATTTGTATGCAAATGGACTGAACACGTGTTTAAAATACATTTTTCAGGGGTTTTTTCATGGTTTATTGGACAAGACACAAAACAAATGATATGGTTGGGAAGCCTTTCACTTGGCACAGTATGCAGCAGGTGTGAAGCAACAGTGGTCCCTAATCTGTTGGAGCACTATGGCAAAATGTAGTGAAATCTCCCAGCGAATGATGTGAGGAGCTCGCACTTTTGTACCGACGATACAACTGCCTTATTTTTAAATGAGTGTCGATGCATCTGTTTGTGTTCGATTCCTTTCCTCCAACTAGGTTGATCAAAAGGGATGTTCGTGTTTTCAAACAACGGCAAAAAGGACAAACAAAATCTGAGCACATTCAATGATAAGCGTGCCAGTAACAGCTTATAGTAAAAACAGTTGAACTAATCCACTAAATCATTCAATAACTGTCTGAAGGACTGTGATGAATGGACAGACTGACCAAATTAATAAAATGTAGGATTTTGGTCTGATATTGTTGGGAGTGCAAAAATGGAATTACTGAGCTTTGTTTCCAGTAGCACTATCCTTTGTTTGGTAATCGGATTACAGCAGCTTTTACCACCAGCCTTGTCAAATCGGGATGCAGGTACATACATAAACACGTGCACGTTCCCACTAGATTATTTAGCACAACACTGCATCATCTGCCATGTCATTGTTTTGGAATTTCCAAGCTCGGAATTTAAAACTATTATCTATAAGAGCATCATCTAAAATGTTCAGAAATGCATTTATGCTAGTTCACAAAAAATATTTTATGATATTTTGAGCGTTATAACTGCATTGCCAGCCGCCTATAAAAAAAAAAAGCTTAGCTCAAACTATCTTTCTGTTTCCTGGATCCAGTCTGCTATGTCGAGATTGACCCCGATGTGTCTCTCTCTCCCTCCTCTGGGGCTGCTGTGGCCCTGCCAGGCCACTATTATCTACGGTATACACTTCTCTCCCTCTCATAAAACACCAAGACTGATAACACCTTAATGTTAGTAACATCTTGTGATTTAAGTCTTGACACAATCATTCATTTTACCATGTGAATTAAACCAATTTGCCTAACTATATGATTCAATTATTGCCATCAACTCATTGATTCATATCACTTGTTTGAATCTCTTATCTTAATGGAGTCGGATACTTTTTAATAGACTGTGTTAATACATTTAAATAGTCATATACGGGTCACATTTGAGGCTCACACTGAAAACAAATATCACTGCAACACAACTCTTATTGGATGTAGAAAAAAAACAAACTTGCAGAACTTTGAACATTAACCAGAACAAACAAATCCAGGAAATATTCTCTCTCATCTCTCTTGCGTCACCAGTCTCCCTCATCTACACAAATCGTACGGAATATGCTGCTGTTTGACAGGAGAGACCAAGCCACCCCTTCAAATGGCAACCGCTGAGATTAGGAGGGAGACAGAGACAGCTAAAGACAGGGGCTGATGGGAACACGCAGGCAGCAGAGACTGGGCCGTCAGACTGGAGGAGTGACACCAGGGGACCACGCATGGTAATGCTGTCTGACAGGAAGAAATCATTGTCGTGAGGGGAACACCGCCGGGCTGCTGTGGGATTTGGAGCAGATTTCTTTACTTTGTGATAGGTGACAGGCAACCTCGATAAGCCAATCAGGTCCACCAATTGATGAGGTATAGCTTTTGAAGAGCAGGATGTTTTGTTTATTTCCTGTTAATATGCATCAGTACATTGTTAGGGAAGTGATGCACTGTTTGTATTTGGGTCTGGGGTGGACATATACCACAAATTAGCCTGGGCAGTTTTGAATGTTACTGTAGCCAAGTAATAACTAGTCGGTGCAAAAATAAGTGACGATTTTCCCGGGACATACTCTTCTATGGATATATTATTTAGCATAGCTATATAAATAGTACAGCGGATGGGAAAAGGAATAATTTTTTAATGTGAAAATTCCTTTTTCTATTTTGTTAATTAGTTACTGCGTAGTCCCCTAAACAGGTGTGCATCAGTAGGCAAGTTTTCTAAACAGAACCCCTTAAACTGATTGGTGACCTCCATCTCTCTAATAGGAGAAAATTGGGTAAATTGTGAACTCCAATGTTTGGTGATGAGGAGCAATCAGAATGAATGGGAGTCTTAAAGGTGAGTGGAGAAGTGGGTAACAGACTATTGTCGATATCAGCTGAAGTGGCAGCACAGGAAGAGAATATTGATGCCTAAAGTAAATGATTGCACAACTGCTCTTCTTTACTTTTCCAATGTTATGGTCATTAAATATTCTGTAAAGCAACAGACTGAGTGCATTTGGCCAGGAGCAGAACAGCCTACTTATTATGACTTGATAAAACACATTTTTCAACCCATTGCAAATTGGCAGTCTTTTTGGACATTTGTTACCACAGAATTTCAATAGCGTACAGTACAATGGGTCTCGGGGACTGAAAACGTCCAAAGGTTTTCTCCCATGTCCTTCTTTGGGTATCCATGAACTCCAGAATTGCTGAGTCAAGCTACTGACTCCTTAATCACAGCACGGTGTCTCAGATACTCAAAGCATATTCACTGACCCCTAAAGCCACAAAATTTTCAGATTCACTGAACTCAGGTGACCCTGCATGTATATCTCCTTCTTTGGCCACATGTCTAGATCCCTGTGATTCACTGTTGTGCCAACACCCACGGAATTTTCCTTGACTCACCGCACCAAGGAGACACAGAAATTGTCTAATTTGATGTCTAATTTGATGTCTAATTCCTGTATACCTCTCTCTCCATTTCGCGCTCGCTCTGTAAGCGGCGGCACAGTTTGTCTCTGATGAGCCACTGTGAAGTGAGAGACGGTACTGCGACAAATTCTCTTCTGCGGACATGATTCATTCTGATTGATCTTTTATCCCCGCAGCCCCTTATCTGTCATATCATTTGTGAAGGATGATTAAAAGATTGTAGGACCACTAAGAAAAAAAAAAAAGCTGGGCTTACGTCAAACGCCCTTGTTCAAGCATAATAACACTATTGATATACATTGCTGAGGAAAGTCAGAGCTCACTGGAGCTATGGCTACGGCGCACCTCAGGAGAATGGCTTGGATCACTTGGCTTTTCCAGCCTCAAGCAAAGAATGAGCCGACGAAGCCTGTCTGTATTACCTCCCTGGAATCCTGAGGAAGCCCAACTGCAGTCACACTCCCTTTCTCCCTCTCGCTCGGCTTTATATTGACAGGTGTGGAGGAGGACAAATTCCTGAGGAGTATCTAGAGGGGTTGTGGGGGCAGCACTGTCCAGCTTTGACCTCTGAGCTCCTGCCCAGCTCTGGTCCTGTTCAGTCAGCTGATTTAAGGGAGCTTGACAGACGGCCACGGCCCAGAAGCAGAGGGCACAGGGCACTCTTAGAGGGTCAGACCCTAAGAGTGTTTTACAAAGCAGCCATCTTAAGAGCTTGGATGAAGGGACGTCGGTGCATCCAAGCACTTCTCGGTGCTTCATGAGCCCTTCAACTTTCATTTACTTTTACATGTAATTCATAGTCAATGACATCCCCCAGTCAAATGTGAATACTTCGTAAGAGGGCCTTGAGCGGTTAAATATTTATCACTGACATTCCAATAATGAAAAAAGTGGGAATTAATTGGATTTAGGATAACTGCTGTCTGCATAGAATACAAAACCAACTGCATTCCCCCTAAGCTGATTGCAGTCCAATCAATCCATATTAGACAAAAACTATATCAAATGCTCTTACAGATCATGGCTCTTAAGCCTGTTCTTAGGCTTTACGACCCTCAGAACTAAATTAACCAAACATTGAGTGTGTTTGAGACACACAGAAAGATCTGATTAACATGATAATCCAAACGTGTACATTTCTTTTGCAGAATTGCACTCTGAAAGAAACACAATCAAAATCTGTTGCCTGCAAATCCCTTATGAGCAAGGAAACAACGTGCCCAGTCTAAACCATGGTCACAACATAAGAGACGTGGACTCAAAACAGCTTAGACAACATATCTTGTTTGTAACATAGTGCTGAATTATTTAACATACTGGTTACAGGAACCATGATTCTCCAAACATGCACCTTAGACTGGGCTGCCTCCAATCCGACTTCACTCAGTTACATAACTCTGTTTACAGACACAGAGCATCATAGTTTATCCCAGGCCCCACAGCAACAAAAAGTCCCCACCAAGTTTTCATTTAGAAATTAGACCTCTCAGAAAATATACATCTGCATCAGTTGTTAAACAAATACACT
Source organism: Esox masquinongy (assembly GCA_016801175.1). Taxonomy (NCBI): domain Eukaryota; kingdom Metazoa; phylum Chordata; class Actinopteri; order Esociformes; family Esocidae; genus Esox; species Esox masquinongy. The sequence goes on from JACXGI010000865.1 coordinate 25,362, forward strand.
GACACTTTCAAAAGTGAATCGGATGCCCAGTCATCAGTTGCGAGTAATGAGTCAATGTAATGATTTATATAAACTACGATTTGTAAGCCATATTACATTTTTAGGGCCTGATTGTATGCTTTGAGGCTGACTAACAAGCAATTTCTTCCAGTAAACTGACTTGCTTGTGAACTCTCCATTAGCTTATTATACACAAGTAATGACAAACGATGACATTTACAGTGAAGGAATTTAAACGGTTTTAAGCTGCATCAAAAAATTCTGCACCTGGCTCTGCAATTTGCATGTGATTAACATAAAATAATTCTCGGTAATTGAAAATAATTAATGGTTCTTGTTGTTGAACACACCTTACACCTTTAGATCCAGCTTTCATCTGAGCGAACTTTGACCCTTCCGCCTCTAGCAGAGATAAATAAATCCCTATTAAATAATTATTTAATAATCCCCTACTGCTTTTGAATCTACTAATCTAATTGTCTGAGGTCAAAACCACACCATCGGCTGTCAGTTTATTGGCTATTACAACGGGGATACAGGTAGTTACTGTATCTAATTACAGTACAGCAGAAGCTCTATGAACTTCCGATTGTTCTCGCCCACCACTAGATTACATGCAAGCTATATTACCACCATCACTGTAAGATCTGTGCCTTTCCTTTTTCAGCTGTATTAGCATTCCTGTGGCGGTAATGACAGGCTTGGCCTTTGGGGAGGAGAAATTTCCATTCTGATAGAAGGCTCAATGGTAAGATGAATGTCTTTGACGGCAGACCCTTAGTCACACACTAATCTCAGTTGGTGCCAGCATGCCACAGGCTGAGCACAATGCCCAGAGAGAGACAACAAAGTAACTACTAGTTTAATGCTTTTGTCTGAGCTGAGAGAAGCAACATGGCTGACATATGCCATTGCTACATGAACCTTTCTTTAGCCTAGCGGAATGGCCGCTCCTAAAAATGATTGCTCCTTGAGGAGAACCTCAACCCCAAGAGAATTTATACGATCCTTAAAGAAACTAGTAAGGTTTCAAAACAACCACTAATACCTACATTTCAGTACTTTCTATCAAAATAATACATGTCTAAAACAAAAAAGGTGTAAAAAGTATAAATACAATTTAATGTCAACTTAATATAGTAAATACAGTACATTTACAATGATCTCCGTTGGAAAATCAGAAGTGCTAAACTGCAAAACTGTGTGTGAATTTAGATAACTCTAATTTGAAATCAGAGACCCAGACTAATAAGACCGGATTCTGATTCTAAGAAATCAGTTAGACCAGCTCCGGGTTTCCGGTTCTGGTGTGCCTGTGGAGACTATTTGAAATATAGTTTCTGTTACAGATATTAAAAAGCCTGTACATTTGGTTAATTATAATATAAAACAAATGGTACTCTAATTTCCCTACATCTTACAGTTGTTGAATGGAGTATGTCTCTATTTGACCTTTGTTACATGGTAGGAGTGGAAAATGCAGAACGCATGTACACGTTAAGACTTACTTAAGCAAGATCACAGAATAGGGTCCAAAAACATGGAAAAGAAAACAGATCTGTTAGTTAAGGTTAATCATGTGGATGATAATGTTACATAACAACAATCTTACATTCACTGTATCTAGATATGCAGGAGTCTAACATAGTGGGAACATTGAATTATGTTAAGTACATGTAATTTCAGTTAAGCAAAAGTAAGTGTTTCTTATTTTATTTGATTACTGCATTGAAAAATGTAAACTAATGTGTAAGACTAATTCTCATCTATTTATCATCTGCTAATGTGTTTTTCATTCCAGATTCACAACCTTCTCCAAATGTAGAAGCTTGGATAGCATTTTCTTTCATACACATCAGTTAACACTTTGTGGAAGCACATAAGTCGTAGCAATTGTAAATTATTTTGAAAAAGATTCTACCTACATTGCCCAACTGTTACTGCAAAATACACCGACAATAGGGTCATTGACGCACGTGGGGACCGAAGGTTGGCCCGTGTGGTCCGATCCAACAGACAAGCTACTGTCGCTCAAATTGCTGAAAAGGTTAATGCTGGTACTGATAGAAAGGTGTCAGAACACACAGTTTATCACAGTTTGTTGCGTATGGGGCTGCGTAGACCGCAGACCAGTCAGGGTGCCCATGCTGACCCCTGTCCACTGCCGAAAGCGCCTACAATGGGAATGTGAGCATCAGAACTAGACCACGGAGCAATGGAAGAAGGTGACCTGGTCTGTTGAATCACGTTTTCTTTTACATCATGTGGATGGCCGGGTGCGTGTGCGTCGCTTACCTGGAGAACACATGGCACCAGGATGCACTATGGGAAGTAGGCAAACCCGCGGAGGCAGTGTGATGCTTTGGGCAATGTTCTGCTGGGACACCTTGGGTCCTGCCATTCATGTGGATGTTACTTGACATGTACCACCTACCTGAGCATTGTTGTAGACCATGCTCGTCTTGATCAAGACGAGCATCAAGGCTCGTCTTGATGTTTTACTATTGTAATTGGAAATACCGTTGCCCTGTCATGGCAACGGTATTCCCTGATGGCATTGGCCTTATTCAGCAGGATAATGTACCCTGTCACAAAGCAAAAATGGTTCAGGAATGGTTTGATGAACACAACAACGAGTTCAAGATGTTGACTTGGCCTCCAAATTCCCCAGATCTCCATCCAATCGAGCATCTGTGGGATGTGCTGGACAAACAGATCCGATCCATGGAGGCCCCACCTCGCAACCTACAGGACTTAAAGGATCTACTGCTAACGTCTTGGTGCCAGATACCACAACACACCTTCAGAGGTCTAGTGGAGTCCAACCCTCGACGGGTCGGGGCTGTTTTGGCGGCATAAGGAGGACCTACACAATATTAGGCAGGTAGTCATAATGTTATGGCTGATCGGTGTATATACTAAATAACTTGTGTTTTTGTCAAAATATTGTCAGAACTGAGCAAGACCAGTAAATTTGGTTGGGAATCATTGATGTACTCAAACCTTCTCTTAGATTTTCAAGCAAAAGTGGGGGCTGTATTCACCGGTCCTGCACATGTTTTTCAGCTGCTCTTAAAAAAAAAAAAAGATTTTCATTTGGATATTGGGAGTGTGGTCAGTGTGGGTGCCATTTTCGCTGTTTGTACACTGTTTGTCCCACTTCAGTCACGGAAGCAACATTTCAATGTCTAAATTCAGAATGAATCCAAGATGTGCAGGCTCCGTGATGTGAAGTCTAGGCACATGTACACAACTCCGCCTAACCACGATTCAGTCCCAGTCTCCACCCTAACTGCTTTCACTACATCTCCCCTGCTCTTTCAAATCTGTCTTAATTAATAAAAGTGCCCTAAAAAATGTGTTCTGCATAAACAAATAAAATAAAAAAGATAAATCTAAAAGACTGTAATTACTGTCCAAGTACATGCAGAGAAGGTTTTAGTCGTGCAATTTTCAATCTCAGTATGGTGTTTTTGGTATAATATTTCTCAAATAGAAACGTTCCATTTGACAGTGGTCAGCTGCTGCTGCTTGGAATGCATTTCTGAGAACATGTATCTACAACTTCAGCAAGCTGTCAATCAGAAAAAGCACAACCTCAATGATAAAAAAAAGCTATACAAAAATCCAGCAGACTTTTGAGGCCAGCAGAATTTTGAGGCCAGCTGACTTTTTTGGCCAGCTGACTTTAAGTAGTCTAATTTTGAAGTTGATTGGGTATGAACTTCCTTCAAATATCCACTACATTTAGGAACACACCATTCCGTAACAACAAACCTCATTTTGACAATGTGACATTATGCAGAGGGTTCATACCCAATCAACTTCAAAATTAGACTACTTAAAGTCAGCTAGCCTTATTTATTAAAAGGTGGATGATTATTATTATTATTACTGTTTATTTTATATTCTTTTGTACATCAGGACTGATATTGGACCCTTCAGGAACACTCTCCTAGAAAGCCATTCTGGCATAGGTTTGAGAATTTTTTCTCTCTTTCATAATTGTTTTTTGCTATCCAAAGGTTAGGTTTCAAACTAACCCTTTTACCAGGGCTTTGCTCCTTTCACATTTCTTTTTGATCCTGACAAATTCCCCAGTCCCTGCTGATGACAGGTCTACCTACAACACATAATATATGAAAACGACGAGAAAGCCAGAGTGAATAAGTGAAACAAATGGGAAACATACGTATGTTATATCAAACGCAAATTACCACCCGAGGAGACCCACTGGGCCAATTTTAATTGGCACTGTGTCCTTGCTGCTATCCAGAGTGACAAGTCAAGTGACAGTGGTGTCGAGAACTCTCTCTCCCTTGAGACGCCATCCTTTCTAATGACCTTGACAGTTTATAATGGGTGAAAAAAAAATCTCATCTGGCACTTTTCACTGTGGGTGCTAAGGGCAGTCGGTCTGGTGGTAAAATGCAATCCTCTCACCCTTTAGATGGCCAAGGCATGCAGGTGAAGGCAAGAAAAACAGCAGGCAGAGCAATCATTCCTTTGTCATCTCGGCTGCTCTCACCACCCTCATAGTAAGAGCAAAATATCTTGCCTGTCATTCAAACATTTGGTCACGGAATAAAAAAAAAGCCTGCTTGGATTCAGCATCACACTTAAAAACATGAACAAATTCTCTTCACCCAAAAGGAATGCAAGCCGTCCTTTAGACCCAGCTTTAACCCCACACAATGTCACTGGCCTTGAAAGGGCAGGGATAGAGTGTGACTATAACCTTTGACGACACTTCTACAGTACATCCCCCGCCACTCTTCCGGCATGCATCCATCTCAAGCAACGTGACAGAGCAATTCTTCCACTGTCTGTAATGCATATTCCCAGCAAACTCAAAACAGTCAATGTCGAGATGTGTTCCACAGCACATTCAGTGCCATTCTGGTTCTTAACACTCCACTCGCTCACCGGAATCCTTAAATGCTGGAAGGAACATAGTCACTAGCCTTCTGAGCTCCCAGGCGCCCAAGCTGCCAGAAAGAATCACCAGAGCAGGACGAGGCAAGGCAACCGTATTCGATTACTAACTCCTAAAAATCCAGACAATTACACTTCCCTCCAAGGGATCCCAGGGCTAATCCGCAAGCAGGATTCCATCCCTGGTCTAATAGCACGCCCGTGAATCAAACTACAGGTTTTATAACAAGAAATATTATCTTCTGAATTAATAGGATGCTGCTTTAGTATTACATTTCACATTCCGTATTCAAGACTTCTTGCAAAGCTGTCTCTTGCAGCTCTGTATCCATGGGGAGAAGGTAAATGTCATTTTTTTCTGGTAGATAATTGGAGCATGAAACATAACAGTAGGGATTCTCTTTGAGTCTGACATCAGTTTAGTTTTGCTTAGAGCCAAACCAGAAATCCTCAGAGGTCTACATGTACTTTTACCATCAAATATTTCAGATATGAATGCCTCAATCTATCTAACCTTATTGCAATGTCGATTATCAATCAAAGGTATTCAGAATCAGTGGAAAAACATTGATTTAATATATATAGTATATATGCTAATACACATCAAGAGGAAGGTTTTGATGAAGTTTCTGTGGATTACTTTGAGACTGAGTTTTTCTTAGATTTTTTTTTCAAGCCATTTCAAGGCAAGACAATTTGCCCAGATTATCCCAAATCCACAATCTGACAAGTGATACTTTGTCCATGACAGAAGTAGAGCAGATCATCTTGGTGTCATCTAGCACATCACTATATATTGTGTAACCACAATTGGCCATTTTGAAGTTCCACATTAGCCTGGTGGACTGTGTTCACCATTTGCCATAAGCAGAATTGGTAACGAATTTCCCTGAGGCCATTCCACTGAGAAATGCCATGGCTCACAGTAGAGTTAAGGTACTTTTGAAGTGTCGTCTTGCATCCCTGTTTTAGGAGCACTGCGGCATTCAAATGATGCTCAACTGGTATTAATGGGTCTTGTGTGCAAAACATTCCCCATATTATTACACCTGCCCCCTGAACCATAGACATAAGGCAGGATGGATCCATGCAATCATGTAACGCTTGCAAACTACATTTAGAAATGTGGTTTCGGTTGACATAGTTAAACTCTTCCTTCCACTCAACAAGAACAGTCCACAAATCAATCACCTTATACAAGGTTTGGTTAATGTTCACTAACGCAAAGGCAAATGGGTGGCAGACCATATCAGACCACCATGCTTTAATCCTCATAAACCAGTCCCAGGTGCTGAAAACTCATCAGCATCAGCATACAGGGAGAGGAGACAAAATGAGAGGCAAGAGAAACAAGATAACTATGGAAGTGGGAGAATTACAAGGAGAGGGAGAGGGGGTACAGACAGAGCTAGGGAGCGATTTTGTTGCTACTACAAATGGTAAGTAAATTTAATCAATTTGAATTTGTATTAAATGAACTGTTCTTGAAAGCTTGCATTCTCATGATCTCTCTTAATGCATTCCATCCCACAGTCTTCCAAGAGACTTGGTTCTATCTGCCAAGATGACAAGGACTGTGCAATACCCAAACTTGAGCCATGACAAAAATGTATATTTTCCCTACAGGCGCCCCAATAATTCACAAGCACAATAGTTAATATTCATAAATGATTCATAGTGGAGACTAAGATAAGTATTTCCTAGAGGCGCCAGACTCCTAATTACAAGAATTCATCATGATCACGACCCAACTGATTATAACCGGCATCATAGACACAGTGCTTTACAGGCTCTGCACACGGGCAGTGGGTTACAGGAGATGTATCTGTTATGCAACACCTACACTACAAGACAGTGTAATGCCAGTGTTGGGTTGTGTCCAGGAGAAATCAATTTCACGTTACACTGTTTAGAATATTTCCCAGAAAAAGTTCCTATGTTAAAGTTGAATTGCATGATGTAATGGTGGATGATAGGGAGCGCTCTGGTGAATGTCTAGGGGGAAAATCATTTACAAAAACTCAGAGGGTAAGATTAGGTTATGGCGGTTTTAAATCGTGTCCCTGGCCACATGAATTGCCCATCCTTCAGCATTTGTTTAGCAAAATTACACAAGCCAGATACTGAATATGTATATACAGCATCTCACAGAAGTGAGTACACCCCTCACATTTTTGTAAATATTTGATTCTATCTTTTCATGTGACAACACTGAAGAAATGACACTTTGCTACAATGTAAAGTAGTGAGTGTACAGCTTGTATAACAGTGTAAATTTGTTGTCCCCTCAAAATAACTCAACACACAGCCATTAATGTCTAAACCGCTGGCAACAAAAGTGAGTACACCCCTAAGTGAAAATGTCCAAATTGGGCCCAATTAGCCATTTTCCCTCCCCTCATACTGTTCACTGGAAGTTCAATATGGCACCTCATGGCAAAGAACTCTCTGAGGATCTGAAAAAAAAGAATTGTTGCTCTACATAAAGATGGCCTAGGCTATAAGAAGATTGCCAAGACCCTGAAACTGAGCTGCAGCACGGTGGCCAAGACCATACAGCGGTTTAACAGGACAGGTTCTACTCAGAACTGGCCTTGCCATGGTCGACCAAAGAAGTTGTGTGCACGTGCTCAGCGTCATATCCAGAGGTTGTCTTTGGGAAAGAGTCGTATGAGTGCTACCAGCATTGCTGCAGAGGTTGAAGGGGTGGGGGGTCAGCCTGTCAGTGCTCAGACCATACGCCGCACACTGCATCAAATTGGTCTGCATGGCTGTCGTCCCAGAAGGAAGACTCTTCTAAAGATGATGCACAAGAAGGCCCGCAAACAGTTTGCTGAAGACAAGCAGACTAAGGACATGGATTACTGGAACCATGTCCTGTGGTCTGATGAGACCAAGATAAACTTATTTGGTTCAGATGGTGTCTAGCGTGTGTGGCGGCAACCAGGTGAGGAGTACAAAGACAAGTGTGTCTTGCCTACAGTCAAGCATGTTGGTGGGAGTGTCATGGTCTGGGGCTGCATGAGTGCTGCCGGCACTGGGGAGCTACAGTTCGTTGAGGGAACCAAGAATGCCAACATGTACTGTAACATACTGAAGCAGAGCATGATCCCCTCCCTTCGGAGACTGGGCCGCAGGGCAGTATTCCAACATGATAACGACCCCAAACACACCTCCAAGACGACCACTGCCTTGCTAAAGAAGCTGAGGCTAAAGGTGATGGACTGGCCAAGCATGTCTCCAGGCCTAAACCCTATTGAATATCTGTGGGGCATCCTCAAACGGAAGGTGGAGGACCACAAGGTCTCTAACATCCACCAGCTCCGTGAAATTGTGATGGAGGAGTGGAAGAGGACTCCAGTGGCAACCTGTGAAGCTCTGGTGAACTCCATGCCCAAGGGGGTTAAGGCAGTGCTGGAAAATAATGGTGGCCACACAAAATATTGACACTTTGGGCCCAATTCGGAAATTTTCACTTAGGGGTGTCCTCACTTTTGTTGCCAGCGGTTTAGACATTATTGGCTGTGTGTTGAGTTATTTTGAGGGGACAGCAAATTTACACTGTTATACGAGCTGTACACTCTCTACTTTACATTGTAGCAAAGTGTCATTTCTTCAGTGTTTTTACATGAAAAGATATAATCAAATATTTACAAAAATGTGAGGGGTGTACTCACTTCTGTGAGATACTATACAGCAAGGCCACAATTAAGCAAGAACCCGTATCAATTGCATCATTACAGTGAGGCTTAAATGTAATTCCGAAAAGGGAAAGAAAATATTGTGCACCAGGCATGTTGCATCCCTGTGCAGCAGCTCAAACGCATAGACCATTGATGAATTCCAATCAGAAACATGCTAGAACTGGCCTATATTGTCCAAAAAGATCTTGTTAACATATATTTGAATCTGTTTCAGCTTCTTTCCCAGGTTCTACAAACTCTTGGTTTAGTTATACAACATCATGGTTCCATTGCTGTGTTTCATCTGGGTTAATTTGGCGACACACTGGCGTACAGGATGACATTTCAAAAAAGGTAACGGCCATTTCTAGTCGACTAAGCCATTGACAATGAATGGTGAGTGGACTAGAAATGGCCATTACCCTCTTGAAATGATGTAATCTACGGCTTCTTCTTCAGGTCTGCAGAAGAAGACACCCATGTCATAAGACTAATGCCAAACTATGCTAGCCTCCCTGCTGTCCCAGCAATGCAGGAGCTGAGGAACAAGTGAGAATGAACAAACTATACATTTTAAGAACATACTTCAGTGTTACAGGGATCTGAATCATTGCAAGAATGGTAATGTGTTGCTTCAGCTAATGCAAGGTAGAAATGACCAGCGAACAGTTATGCCCCGTGCACTGGTGTGTTACCAAATTAACCACGATGAAACACAGCAATGGAATCATGATGTTATATACACTGAACAAAATTATAAATGCAACACTTTTGTTTTTGCCCG
>JACXGI010000865.1:34863-86582 GCA_016801175.1 Esox masquinongy
TGCTCAATGGGTGACATGTCCGGTGAGTATGCTGGCCATGCAAGAACTGGGATGTTTTCAGCTTCCAGGAATTGTGTACAGATCCTTGCAACATGGGGCTGTGCATTATCATGCTGCAACATGAGGTGATGGTCGTGGATGAATGGCACAACAATGGGCCTCAGGATCTCGTCACGGTATCTCTGTGCATTCAAAATGCTATCAATAAAATGCACCTGTGTTCGTTGTCCATAACACACGCCTGCCCATACCATAACCCCACTGCCACCATGGGCCACTCGATCCACAATGTTGACATCAGCAAACAGCTCACCCACACGACGCCATACACGCTGTCTGCCATCTGCCCTGTACAGTGAAAACCGGGATTAATCCGTGAAGAGAACACCTCTCCAAAGTGCCAGACGCCATCGAATGTGAGCATTTGCCCACTCAAGTCGGTTACGACGCCGAACTGCAGTCAGGTCAAGACCCCGATGAGGACAACGAGCATGCAGATGAGCTTCCCTGAGACGGTTCCTGACAGTTTGTGCAGAAATTCTTTGGTTATGCAAACCGATTGTTGCAGCAGCTGTCCGGGTGGCTGGTCGCAGACGATCTTGGAGGTGAAGATGCTGCATGTGGAGGTCCTGCTCTGGTGTGGTTACACGTGGTCTGCGGTTGTGAGGCCGGTTGGATGTACTGCCAAATTCTCTGAAATGCCTTTGGAGACGGCTTATGGTAGAGAAATGAACATTCAATTCACGGGCAACAGCTCTGGTGGACATTCCTGCAGTCAGCATGCCAATTGCACGTTCCCTCACAACTTGCGACATCTGTGGCATTGTGCTGTGTGATGGAACTGCACATTTTCGAGTGGCCTTTTATTGTGGCCAGCCTAAGGCACACCTGTGCAATACTCATGCTGTCTGATCAGCATCTTGATGTGCCACACTTGTGAGGTGGATGGATTATCTCGGCAAAGGAAAAGTGCTCACTAACACAGATTTAGACAGATTTGTGAACAATAGTTGAGGGAAATAGGCCTTTTGTGTACATAGAGAGAGTCTTAGATTTTTGAGTTCAGCTCATGATGAATGGGGGCAAAAACAAAAGTGTTATGTTTATAATTTTGTTCAGTGTAACTAAACCAAGAGTTTGCAGAACCTTGGAAAGGAGCAGAACAGACCCAAGTACATGCTAGCAAGATCATTTTGGACAATATAGTCTGGTTCTGATAGGAAACACCTCTATGAAGTGCGTGCAAAAAACACAGAAACTTTTGCATTAAGTCACTCGGGATGAGGATGCCTGTTAAATGCCACTTATAGAATTTCCTTATATTGTTTGGATTTCAGACACAGTGGAGTCTTTCATGCCATTTCTATGGTGTGTAACATCACAGATTTGAAACACCATCGGGCCAGCAACCTAGAAGGACAAATGATTGGTTATTTAGACCCTGAGGAAAGGTCAACACTAATTTCTCTCAGGGCATAAAATGTGACAGCCCCCTGGACACCCCCCCTTCCACTGTCCCATAACAAAATAACTAGTCTGACATCAGCATCTCAATGAAAAACCACTAGGGGCTGATAATCAACCAGTCTTAAATGATTGCCCATTGATCCAACTGTTCGTCGACAATACAAGCAAAAACCGAGCCCAGTCACAATAACTGCCACTTCGCCAACAGGGTCACCATTCATTCACAGCAAAAACAACAACTGACAAACAACAAAAACAAAAGCGGTTTTAAGTGAAGAAGCAGCATCTTTGGTGGCAACTGAGTTGGGCAGGCTAAAAGTGGTCGAGCACCATCGCTGTCGCTTCCTCCCAACCTGCTATCCATCTCTGTTCCCCTCCATTACACCCCAGACACATTGAGAGATGAGGGATCGTTACGGGAAATAAAATCTGCCATGATGGATGGAGTAGTTCCAAGTGCAGGGATAAAAGCCATCCCCGGCACCAAATGAAAAAAAATAAAACATCGGGTGTCTATGGCTTGTTGTTCTATAAAAGCTTGGGCATCTAATTCTTCAATCTCCCTGTAGCAATGCACATGAAAGTATCTTCATTATCAATCAATTTTCTTTTGTCACAGAGCATTTGATTACAGTTAAGTGCCTTTGTCAAAGATATAGATGGCACAATCATTTTTCTGGTCATTCATTAGGTCTTTTGCATCGTTGCCTACAGATAATGATGTAGGTTGTCACAATGTGGAAGGCTAATCAAATAGTATAATCAGAATCCTTGTAACAATTCATTAGACACAATACACAGAGAGCAGGAAACTACATTTTCTTTCGCTACGTAATAGCTTTTTTATTTTTGGTCAAAAAATGTTTTGTTTGGGGGTAATAGTTTTGTTATGACAGAATCCATTCAATGTAGCAGCAGGTGAACTCAACAGGGGGTTTTTCCGTTGCCATCTCTATTACACCAACTGGCTCCTTCTCTGACCTACTCCAACCTCTCATCTTCTTGCAGTTCCCACCTTCGATCACTACCTCTTATCTATATTCCATCCTCCATATTTCCCTCAAACTGCAATCACAGGATTTTGCCTGTAAAAGCTAGACAGTCTTTATCTGACCCCTTTTCTAACAGATATATTTCTGCCAAATTTCTCTTTTAATACAAATATTTTTTTTTACTAATTTCTTTAGGCAGGTCTTAAGGAGCATTATAAAACTGGAAGAGCAAAAACCGATAGATTTTGTTGTTGAAATTGCAGGACGATCATGCAGCAGCAATCCAAACAGTGCTGAAATGATCTACTCAGAGGCTTACACTAAAAGCGCAAGGGGTCTTCAAATAGAACATGTGGGGGAACCCACTGGAACCATTTAAATGCATTGGAACACAGACCTTCCACATTGTGCATTAGATTCCATAGAATGCAGAGAATGTTTTTATTATCCCTTGCATACAGTATGTACAACAAGCACAGCAAATATTAACTAATGAAATTATGTGTATATATAGTATCAGCAGTTTAGCACTTACAACAGAGCAACCCTCTTTCAAGTTTACATTACATATTTCAGATCTAGATATTTCATATTAAAATATGTTCTATTATTATTTACCATCCAAAAGGCACAATCCATGTCAATATCTCTAGAAATAAATTCCCCATGTGACTCAGCTGAAGGGGTCTGGAATAAAAATAACAAAATGACAGGTGTCCCATGACCCGCCTGTGAGCATAATGACAATGTCAAGAACAGGCTAGCAGGAAAACGACACCATGAACCTGCAGGGCACCAAGGTCATTAACATCAGTTGACCTCATTTACATCCCACCGCCAGCCATTTCACCAGCCAATCTGAAGAGGTATAAGATAAAGGTTGAGGCCATTCTCTCATCTTCCCATAAAGCAGTTCCACCTTGGGGTAGAGAACCCGCTTGACGATAAGGAATGATTATTCAATTGTGTCAAAAATCGACAGGCAGAAGATAAGGCGGGGTCCTGGGCAACAATGCAGTGATACAGAAAAAGTGAGATAATCTATCCAGTGAACCCCTAGCCTCATGGGCTTTGTGGCCTCTCTGGCTAGTATCAGTGGTCTTATCTGTCATGAGTACCGCGGCGCAGCACTATCTGACAGCTTGGTTGCGTTCCTCAGTGACTTTGTCAGTCTCCCAGGTACAATGTAGTATGTGCGTACAAACCAACCATTATCGCCTTATCTTTGGCCAGGGAACTGAGAGAAGCCAGGGGGAGGAAATGATTCACATTGTGGCTTTTGTTTTGTGCCTGACAGAAGGAGGGAGTGTGCAGTGTTGGCCTTTATGTTCTGTTCTTTCCGTTACCCAGTCTCAGCTGAAAAGTCGTGCAACAAGAGTGAAGGCACAGTCGCATCAGCATACTACGCAATATACCAGAGTTTCTCCTTCCGCTTGTGGTTAGGGTTCGGTATCAAGAACCGGTTCCAAGTTGGAACCGGTTCCAAATTTCCAAGAACCATGGATTTGAAAAGACACATGCATTTCTGATTCTGCTTCATGTCAGTTGCTCATTTTACAGTCCATAAAAGTTGCACTTATCTGCCAGCACCTGCTACACGTACGGCGGACCTAATGTCACATAATTTCAAAGTAAGTCAACCAAGCAAGCACGTGAGAACTAAGAGACACTTCTTTTCTGTTTACATCCTGGACCATGGCTGGCCACAGCAAACGCTCTAAAGTTTGGCTTAGCTTCACCAAAAAAGGTAATGACGCAGCAAAATGTAAGCCCTGCAGTAAAAATAGTTAGTGCAAGGGATGAAGCACTTCCAATATGATTAAGCATTTACTTCAACACGGCGTGAATTTTAAGGAATGCACCATGTTCTCCCACTTCCAGCCCCAATAATGTCCCAGATACAGCTAACAGTAGCAACGTCTCACACTCAGGTACACAAAACACAGTAGGGCTGTCAATCTCCCTCAATAATACTATTGGATTTTCATTCCTTATTATTTTTAATTTTTGAGGATTAATATTGGAATAACTCCAATTTAGCACATCAACTTATTGTCACTTAGACATCAACAGCAATCACAGCAAGCTAGCCAACATGCAGGGTACTGACTGGTGGCAAGCTAACTTAGCTAGCTAGCGAACCTGAGCACACTATACTAACGTACGTGGACACCAAGCTAGCTAGTTTACTATAATATAGATCATAATTATTATATATAACCTACCAACTGGTCTGTGGGTAAATTAGTCATCTACCCAGCTTGCTTGTAATTTCTTTCTTAAAAACTATAAAGCCTGCTTATTTCAGTAACATTAACTTAGCTAGACAATGTCATCTATCCCTCGGCTCCGTTCTCTCAGTTCTCACTCCAGTCTCTAACGCAGATGAGCTGACATTTACCTTTCATACTGATGGTAAAGGAATGATATCTGCAAATTATTCTAATAAATAATTTTCTTAGATACAAGTTCAGAGAGCACCACTACACCTCCGGTTCAACCCCATTAACCACCCCCCAGTACAGAAAATCCTTTAACTTTAGCCATGAGGGAAAGATGAGCAGGGAGAAAGCGGAAAATTCACAGTGAAGGGGTTACATCCATTTGCTACGTTTGAGTCTCCTTCGTTTAGGTTATATTTTTCAATTAATTATTTAAACCATTTTGGTTTGTAATTGTGTTGACAATTCCTTATTTTGTTTTTTTATAAATGAAGGGAACAAGAAACCTTCCTGAATCCTGTCACCATTGACAATTGACTTACAGCCTAAATGTGCAAAGAATAAAAGTTAGGCAAATTTTCCTTCAAATATGTTACATTTCTTCTCCCCCAAATATATTGGATTCAGAACCGGGATTCAATAAGAACCGGATTCGATAAGCAGAATCGGAATCAGAATCGATGAAATTGAAATGACACCCAACCCTACTTGTGGTCTTTCCCAGGGAGAATTTTCAAGGGGCTAGACATCAAAGGTCAACAGGAATTGACCAAAACAATGGCAATGTCATGGAAACACATAGGGGAAAGATCCTTAATGTCTTCATCGCCCTTAAGCAAAATGCAACTACATTTTGGCTGTTGTGTATATATTTGAATTTCACAATTCATATACACACACACACACACACACACACAACATATTTACAAGATAGTGATGATACGAAGAACATTTTGCAAAGCACTGAAAAATCGGTTCTTCCTTTTTAAAATGCCACAGCACCTGCTGAGGCGTGGTATTATGGGATGCTTGGGTAGGTGTCTGGTTATTATATCCATCTGACCTGACCTGAGGCTGAAACTCATTCAGTGGATCTCTTCAGGACCCTACCTGAGTCATGTAATCACGTGTATGAGGAGAATGACCTTCTACCCTGGGAATTACACCAGCCAGTAGCATAAAACGGTTTCAAGATGATATAGGTATGCCCATGTTCTCCATTCTCAATCCAACAGGTGAAACACTTTACACCAGTGACACACTTTACTCCAATTTGAAAGGATTGGGTTAAAAGAAAAATTAAGATTTTGGTTGGTCTTTAAGTATAATTGACTTTTTAAAATGAATAAGCTGATTGTTTGTGCAGCTACATATTGGCTACTGGTAAGAAAGTGGTTCCAAGCACAGAAGAAAAGAGACAAGTTTTATCAAGTAGTTAGGGCAGACATCTATAGATTCAAGGTTCCTGTGGCCAGATACATTCACAGCATAGAAAATGACACACTAAAATAGGTGTAACAGCATTGCATCTATCCCTACCCTTGTCCAAACCTGGACCCTCAGAACACATCTACAACCAGAAGCATCCATTCCAAGAAAAAGAAAAATACTTTAATGTCTCAGACCAAGTGACCAATAAATTAAATGTTCGGGCGTGCACCAATAACATTTTAGACAGGTTACGTAGACATCAATGGGAAGTCTTCTGCAGTATTCCATCCTAGGTGCAGTGAACAGTACCAAGTGGTACTGTCGCAGAGCAAAATATTTAGCCACCCCTGCAGGACAACAGATTCCAAACTAGAATATAAAGGTACCTAATGTTGGGTTTCTCACTTGTGTCACTTTCCCTCCCTCCCTCCTTCTCTCCCTATTTATCACCTTATAACAGGAGTTACAATATAACATACATAAACACAGTGTTTCAGGGACTGTTTTCACGTTAGATTAAATTCGCATGAAATTTTGACATCCCATTATTCTTCGGATGTTTGCAGCATCCTCTGGACAAATCGAAGCAAATTTTCTCAACTGTAAAAGACTCTACAAAAGTTAACTACAGTACAGCCTGAACATGTCCAATATGTATTGTCCCCCGGTGTAAATAATTACATGGCAGTCATAAAGTGTTAAAACCTTACCTTGAAATTTCCTATTACAACTCTGCCATGTGTTTAGTATGAAGAGTAATCAGACAGTAAGAGTTTGAAAATTGCATAGTGTAAAAGCTTAACGCCAATTTACTTTGCCCTGCCCAGGCAAGCCTGACACATATTCCAAAGCTAACCACAATTCTGTAGGTAACTGGCTCCAATGCCAGAAATGTTCTGTGACTCGGCTATGAGCCGTGTTGCCATTTAAAATAGAGATCAAATAAGACCGTCTAGGTCTTGGGCAGTGATCACAGCCTTGAGACTTCTTGGGAATGCCTCTACCAGGATCACACTTGAATTTGGACACTTTCACCCATTCTTCCTTGCAGATTGTCTAAAGCCCTGTCAGGTTTCCACATAGATGCTCAACGGGGTTCAAGGCTGGGCTTTGACTGGTGCGCTAAACGACATTCACAGACTTCTTCCATTTCACAATGATTGAGCCCACTGTTCTCATGGGAACTTTCAGTCTTTTTGCAGCAGAGAGTTCTTTTAATCTGACATGGAGTGTGAAGTGTGGCACGTTATATATACGGGCGTGTGCCTTTATAAATCATGTTCAATTGAATTTGTTACAGGTGGACTCCAATCAAGTGCTAAAGACATCTCAAAGATGATTAAAGGACACAGGATGCATCTGAGCTCAGTTTGGAGTACCATGGCAAATTTCTGGTTTAAATTTTCTACGAATTGGCAGACTGCTAAAAATGTTTTTGTTTTGTCATTATGTGGTATTGTGTATAGATTGATGTCAAAAACAATACATTTTATTAATGATAAATTCAGGCTATGACAACAGAATTTGGAGAAAGTGAAGTGGTCTGAATACTTTCTGAAGTCACTGTACCTATGATAACACAATCGCATGTCCAATGATGTGAAAACAATCATTTAAATTTGGCTAGTTGTTCAAACACTTTTTCACTTATTCAAGTTGTCTCTGCTTGTCTCTGCGTTGTTTCATTCTGTCTTGCCTCAGTTCCCAGGGGATCAGACGCTGTCTGCTCTAATTACACATAACCCACAAGCTACATTGACACACCTCTTCTCATTACCACACAAGTGGGAAGCCTGAAGAGGAGATGGAGTGAGGCTCACTGGGACTCATATCACTACACAGATCTCAGATCCACTGTGAGCCCCTGAACTCAAGTAGCAAGGGTCCCTGTTCTCCCATAATGGCCTCATTGCCTGACCCTTCCTTGTAGCCACTTTTATTTTAGCAATTCCTGCCTTTACGGCCACGGCACATTTACACTGGTGAATTTCCTAGTTTCTGGAACCCATCTAACCTCAAAAAATAAATAAATAATTTTAAAAAAGATGTTGCCAATACAACGTGATCTTTAAGATGAGGTTGGGCATGAGTGACGACAGGATTATCAGTGATGATATATCCAGAAATGAAGATCTTAGAATCAAAAGAAATGTCACTTACAACAGGGCAGTTACTGTAACACTGGCTGAGGGCACTGTGAACTAGAAAATACTGTCAAATTCTATTTATCTTGATTTGAAACAGGGATCCATGTTGCCGTTAATCTCTTGATTTGACCTCCATCAAACTTTTGACAGCTTTATTCATTATCATTTATCACATTTAAATTGGACTCTGATTCCTTATCAGTCAATAACAAATCAGCGTTGACTCGTTCACTTAGACATCAGGGAGTTTCAGGGAGGATAGAGCCCCCCGCCACCTGTCTTTGTGACGACACTGGATGAACCTCAGACGGACTCTACTCACGACCGGCGAGGCCCAGATCTGCATCCCACTTCCCAGCACTACTAATGAGTCAGTGCTCCTCCCACTAAACATACTGTACAGCGCACTTTAACAGGTCAGCCAGCTCCCACACGCCGTACTCTGGGACTGCATGCTGCTCCCCTAATTACTCATAGCCTCACTTGTGCAGACGCGCACAAAACACACAGTCACACATGCATGCGTACGCACACATACACCAGAAGCTTTGCAGTCTGTTGTTCAGCTCGGGGCATCGCTAACAAAGCATGACACGCTGTGTGACTGACAACTGCAAGGACCTAAAGGGCAGGGCCATTAAAGCACAGTTCTGTGAAAAGAACAGATTTATCTAATGGTTCAGTGTGTTATATTGCTCCAAAAATACCTATTAAACCTAAAAGATATTGTTTATTAATTTATATAGGGTGGAATATTTGAACTACCTACAATGTACATCAAAAGTCTACACGCCCTTGCAGAAAACGCAGCTTTTGTTGATGTAAAGGAAAATCATGTCCAGCCTTTTTCACCTTGACTAAGATCTTGTAACCAACAGAATTTAAGTGAAATAGTTGTTTTATTGTGAAGGGGATTGAATTACCGAATGCACACCTTAAACAGTAAAGATCTACCAGCGTCCAAAATCATGGATAACAGATTTTTTTTAAATTGCATTGGCCAAAACACATTAATATAATACAGTAATATATTCCATTTACATAGTACATCTTCATATAAAGTGCCAACAGTGAGTCCACATTACTGCACAGCCACTACCTATTGCCATTGTGAACTAACACTTGATATGTTCATTATTTGTATTGTCACCCCTCCAGCTGATTACTAATGTATTGAGTAGAATGTCCTAACGACTACAGAGTTGTGTGGTTGTTCCACCTTGCCATCTAAAAATACACACTAACTTTAAGTTGCTCTGGATAAAAGCATGTGCTAACTGAATAAAATTAAAAAATGTATCATGCTCTTACGAACTGACTCGCACAATACGTAATGACAATACAATACTGTAAGACAATTATCATCATGTCCTTCAGGCTGGATATACACACCAACTTCTACACAGACTTTGTCACACTAGGATTCGCCAAGGTTTTTCCCACGCATGTACAATGGTGACATTCACTGCTATGTCAATGAAACCTATTGCCAAAAGCTCAATCTTTTTTCTTTTTGTTGACTGTAAAATACGTCTCTAAGTTTTATAATAACAGTTGTCAAAATGTGCATACACAGGAAAACCTCTGAAAACCCCAAATAGCAAGCAATATGATCACAGGGGCTAAGAAAAACGCCCTAAAGAAGGTAAAGGAAGGAACCCATGGAAGGGCAGGATTCTGGGGGTCCGGTCCTCTTCTGCCTAGCAGACGTAATAACACATTTTAAGGTCAAATCGTAGATATTGAAACATTGAGATGACTAGCGGGTCAAAGAATACCTACTCAAAAGTAAATGTCAGTTGGCTTTTCGTAACCGAGTGTACAAAATAATTACGGTTGTTAAAGAGAATGCAGAAGGTCAGATCTTCCGGAGAAAATGTAAATGTCAGTTGGATTTTCATAGGCAAGTGGTGTTATGTACCTAATGGGCAAATTGTAAAAAATAAAAATAAACTAATTTAAACGGATATCCTTCTTGTGTTTTGACGATTAAAATGTTCTCAGTGTATTTCACAGTTAACATATTTTGGATTAATGTGTGGTGAAAATGTCTCCAAACAAAGACTTTCAATACAAGACTTTAATGTTCTTACAAGAACATTCAACACATTCTTGTGAAAATAGCAAACAAATTCTGAAAAAATATTCCATGAACTTTACTTAAAAATGTGTCCTATGAACAGAAAGCAAAGGGTATATTTCTCTAAAAAAAGCAAGTGTCTCTACTTAATGGGAGATAGAGAAATGCTAACATCCCTTTCAAGCAAAGGGTCTTTGATATGTGCTGACATTTTGTGCAACATGTTTAAAGCATGTTCCAGTGGTGAATTTCCCAAAAGCATCGTAAATACGTAGCACTTGGATCTCTCTGTCGTCAACCAAGCTGCAAGAAAGTAAACAATAGCAAAAATCAATGTTTTGAAGGTCAATCGTCCATGCATGAAAGCCCGACATTTGTCAAAAGAACCTCTTTGGTTAGTGTGGGTCTGGGTCATTCAGGGCAACAAAGCTTCCGCTAGTTACAAGGGAGCAAGACGATTAGCCAAGATATTACACCTCCGCCTCCCTGGCTCCCCTTGTCTCCCCGCGTGTCTATCTCTCCCTCACAGGCAGGCTGTTGGTGTAGACACCTGCAGCACCCTCCCCCCACCTCTCTCCTCCCTTACTCCCGGAGGAACATGCTCTCATCCATCAGGCTTGTCATCAGTCGCTCTGGGTACGTCGGCAAGGCTGCGTGGGACTCGGCTCATTTCCCTGCTCTGATTATCCCAGCCTGCTCAGCAGGAACGGCGCCCCGTCGGCAAGGCCAGCCCCCTCCCTCCTCTCGCTCTGACTGCCTCCTCTCCCCTCAGTTTCTGTCGCCTCCTCTGCCTCCGTTTTCCCCCCTGTTCCCTCCCAAAACTAAACCCAACTGATCCTCCCTCTCTTTTTTTCAAAGAGAACCTGATCTGGAGCCCAGTCACATCCAGCTGCTTGGGTGGAACACTCGGGGGACAGGTGGGGTCAGAACAGTTATGGTGACCTCTGTATGACTGCAGGCATCCCAGAGGCAAGACATCTATTCGTTCAACAGAAACTACCTTGTCGTCTAATAACCTGACAAAGTTCAATTCAGGTCGGGGTGACAGCGATATAGGGTGCCAGGAATATCCCCATTGTCAGTTTTGAGTAACATATACACAAAACATACTTAAACGCATAAGAAACTCCACAACAGAAATAAATTGTATTTCAACACCAAATGTCACTTTTCTCTCTTTGGGATCGCTGACTGCAAAGTGGAGATGGTGAATGTTCAGAGAGACACAGCTGTTGGATTCTCAGGGCTGTTCCCCATGATTACAGCCAGGCAACCAGGGACCCCACTGGCTCCGCCAAAACAGCTCCAGTCACACAAAGCAATATATGTACATCGTTTGGAAAGTGAGCTCCCAGGCATGAGCTGGCCTACTTTCAACCAAAACCAACCGTCTCCGGCTCCCAATCCCAAAACACACATATCCCCCACCTCTGCACCTCCCCTCCCCCGAACCAGTTTATCACAGCCCCTCAGAACAGCTGAGCAGAGAAGGACCTCAGAGCCAATCCAACATGTCTCCCGCCTCTTCTGACAAAATCAGGTTCATGACCCTTTTTTTTTTTAAACGCCTTTCACATGCAGTCGCACAGCAGGCACCATTGGACATTAGGGCGGTTTGAAGCATTGCCTTTAGTCTACAGCCCAGATAGGCATTTATGGGCAATATTCAGCAAGGCATTCAATTGCCATCTGTATGCATTCTGTGACTCTGTCCTACAGTAGCAACCACATATTATTTTAAGTGAGGGATGCAATCATAGCGGTCTCAACTAGCGACAGTAAAAATAAAAATGTTACATTTTTCTTAAAAAGACTTAAAGACTACAATTTCTATCAAGATGTGGACCAAAAAGCCCTTTTTACACTCCCGTCATCAACTTGTTACCACGGAAAGCCCATCAGATGTTAAAGGGCAGAAAAGCGTCTCCGACATTAAACTTACAGCTTTGGCCTAGTTTTTTGGCAGCTCATTAAGAAATGCCAATGGCCTTGACTGAGGAAAAACACGAGTTGGTCTGGCAGTGTGGTTTGAGGTGGGTGTTGTGTGTGCTTGCACATGAGAAATATTTGTACATTCATTGTTCTTCAATTAATATATTTTTTACACATACAGGTGCTGGTCATATAATTAGAATATCATCAAAAAGTTGATTTATTTCAGTAATTCCATTCAAAAAGTGAAACTTGAATATTATATTCATTCATTACACACAGACTGATATATTTCAATATATTTCATTTAATTGTGATGATTAAAACTGACAACTAATGAAAATCCCAAATTCAGTATCTCAGAAAATTAGAATATTACTTAAGACCAATACAAAAAAAGGATTTTTAGAAATGTTGGCCGACTGAAAAGTATGAACATGAAAAGTATGAGCATGTACTGCACTCAATACTTAGTTGGGGCTCCTTTTGCCTGAATTACTGTAGCAATGCGGCGTGGCATGGAGTCGATCAGTCTGTGGCACTGCTCAGGTGTTATGAGAGCCCAGGTTGCTCTGATAGTGGCCTTCAGCTCTTCTGTATTGTTGGGTCTGGTGTATCGCATCTTCCTCTTCACAATACCCCATAGATTTTCTATAGGGTTAAGGTCAGACGAGTTTGCTGGCCAATTAAGAACAGGGATACCATGGTCCTTAAACCAGGTACTTGTAGCTTTGGCACTGTGTGCAGGTGCCAAGTCCTGTTGGAAAATGAAATCTGCAAATTAAAAGGAATAAACACTTGAAATATATCAGTCTGTGTGGAATGAATGTATACATTATACAAGTTTCACTTTTTGAATGGAATTACTGAAATAAATCAACTTTTTGATGATATTCTAATTATATGACCAGCACCTGTACACACACTTCAGGCTTTATTAGACAGGAAAGTGGGGAAAGACGGTGAAGAGTTTCTGTTGTAAGAGCAGGGGGCTGGATTTAAACCCATGCTGCAGCTGTACATACTGTATGATTTGAAGACACCCCACCCACCCTACATCATTTTAAACCATCTAACTAGGTCTTCTGTCTGGAAGTACAGAAGCCTCGACTCTCATGCAGAACAGAAGAGGCATTAAAAGGAACTTTCAGGAAATTGCCATTGAGGCCGAATTAACTCAGTTAAACTTACGTGTGCCTGTGTGAATTTTGAAGGTAAGCTTTGTGGTAAGCTCATAATTTCTACCTCCACTAATCATTCCTTTTGGATGCAGACACAGAAGCGGAATAAACAAGTACATTTGACTCATTTTCAAAATCCCAATTATACTGATCTACTATTTAGGCATTGTCAGCTACAAATTCCTTCAAAGGGATTCTGACAATCATGCCATTAACAGAACTATGAGTCCAATGCTTTGTGGTCTGTGACAAAAACAAACACTACCCTAGAAGCAAAAGAATTTGAAATACATCTTTTCAACCATAACGGTCTTTCCAAGGACTTGGGTTCAACTATACACAAGGTTTAACTAACATTCCAGGGTGTCAAACAGCACAAAAAACTTAAACAACTAAATGGTTTTGTGTAGTATGTCCTCAACGGTTAAGAGCTAATGTTTGGGAAAGGCTTAAGACAAACTAATATTTATTTTGTCAAAGAACACATTGTGAGTTTGGGGGCTTTGTTGCCCCTTTTGTTCCCCGGACCATTCCACTGGTTGGACATTTGTTTTCTCTGTGCTGTTTCTGTTTTGTAACCTTGTTTTGCAGTGTTGCTGTGTGGTGCCTGAACATAGCCTTTCCCCTGATTTTGTTTAGTGTTCACCTGTGTTTCTGCTCACCTGTGTTCAATCAAGCCTTTATAGTTCCGTTCTATTTGCGTAGCCTTTGTGAGGTATTGCTTGTCATTCAATACTGAGCCTTGATTCCAGTTCTTCTAACGATTTCGTCTATTGATACTCTCGTGTGTTCGCCCTTAGCTTGTGTATATTAGACCCCGATTTCCAGCCCTGTGATTTTGCCGGTTTGCCGCTCGATTTGATTGCTGGTTTTGTCCCTCGCCTGCCTGTTGTTTGACTCTGCCTCTTTTGTTGGAACGATAAACTATATAAACACCAAATAAACACCAACGCTCCGCATTTGGAACCAGCAATCTGGCTTCCCTGACCCCGTCATTACAGACATTTTACATTCATCTCCCACTCCCATCCACAGCACACTAACAGTCTACGTCATAGTAATGGCCCTAACGCTTCAGGGACAATGAAGAACCTCAACTCTTACTAGCGCGTCTGCACTGTTTCTGTGGCACTATAAAAAAAAAAAAAAAAAGAGAAAATGGAAAATTATATTTTCCTATGAGGCAATCCTCTGAAAGCAGAAAGAGGCAAATTGCTTGACAATAAGACTCAGATGGTATTTTGAAGTCTCCCTTTGGTGGGAAAAGTCAGCTTAAAATACTTTCAAAAAAGGTAAAAGTGAAATCAAATGTCACGACATTGAGGAGAGGTCGACACGTCTCTGTTGCGGAGATCAAACGGGGGTTATTTGTCGTGCGGGGGATTCTCAGGCAGTGGCCAGGATGTGCTGATACTCTTGGCTCCACAGTCTCTTTCCCCTAAAACATGTGTGGTTAAATCATCCACATCACACACATATTACACCATTCCTCCCCAGGCTCTTGTCACACGCTATATTCGTTACTGTTTTCAGTAAGATACATTTTCTTGATAGTTGTTTTGTTCGCATCACTGCAGAAAATGAAAGACAAGCTGGACGAAAACTGCTATGTTTTGCTAGAAGTGTGGTTCATACACAAAAATCGGCATACATCAACATATTTCCATTGTTTTAATCAGCAATTTCCAGGCCATCCTCACTGACTGTTCTACGACACTGATCTAATACACAGCATTGGAGTTCTGCCGAAGCAAGGCATTGAATTAGTTTGAGGATTTGGTGGGCATCACTGATTTACAGCAGGATACGACCTCTATTTAGAATATTGCTTGTTTTTATGGACATGGATCGTTTTAGACAAGGATAGTCCTGTCCCAGTTCCTGTTTCACTGGCAAAAGCAACTGCCACCCCCTTCACAGGAGTTTACAGAGAGGGAAAATGAATTCTGATTGCAGAACATTTCAAAATGCAATTGCATGGAATAGTTTCGAAAGCAACTGCTGTGAAGAAAAGAGGACTGAAGAAAAGTCGAAGAAAAAGTCAAAGAAAAGAGGACTGAAACTTTCTGTGCGAATGACATTTATTTCTCTCTCACTCTCATTTTAGAGGGGACCAAACATGGAGGCATAACCGACAGAAGCCTTGTGAAAGGACTGTTTGACAATCAAGTGAAAACATAATTGCCTGTTGTGTTCATGCTACACTACAAGGTAATATACTGCCAAAAGAATAAGACATTATTAGGCCTGCTATGCTCATGGAGATGCTAACTCAATTAATAGAAATTGTACTGTACATGTAATTATATTTGTATATGTAATCATTGTTTGTCTGCGTACACACAGCATTTCCTGTAAACAGAGAATTTATTTACCTTCAACCAAAGGATAAGAACCGCATGAAACAGTGATTACACAGAAAACATCTCAGGTCTAAGACATTACATTTACAGTGAGATTCACTTTTCCTCTGGAGGCAGGTCAGAGCCCTGAGACATTCTAATAAATGTAAAAGACATGTCAGATATTTGGATTGTCTAAAAAGTGACAGCATCTTCAGGTCGGCAGGATAGTGAAGCCTGTTACCATCCTGTCACTTTACTGACCTCTGGTCTGTTTGCTTGTTCACCTTGGTTCCCCAGATACCAACACTCCCACAACTGACACATTGGAAATACCACAGCTGACCTAGACTCTAATGCCCAAAGTGAGTGTGAAATACAACAGTGGCATTAGGGGTAATCCACCCTAAACCACAAATTATGATTTCTAATGTAAATTATGTGATTAATCTGTTTGCGCACTGTGTACATGGACTAAATACATACATGAAGATACAGATGGATAGATCTGTCTACCTAGAGCTCAGGTAATTGTTTTAAAAGTGATATGAAATGTCTATCTCCAGTATGCGGACATGATATGCGGACATGATACTACTCAATTTGTGATTTCACAGCTGGAACAGAAGTTAAATTATGCTTAACATTTTAAATTTTACCCACAGATGGAACAACATCATTGACAGAAGTTCCATTGTGTTTCTGTGGGGTGGATTACTCCTTTAAACACTTAAGTTCATTTGTTATATTTAGACATTTGTCTCTTTACACTGAAAGCAGTTTTGGGGGACTTGCAAGTAGGGACTGCAAAAACCACACAAACTAGCTGCATAGTTTGAAAAATGTGCATTTTGCATCCATCTATATAAAATCATGATCTCCCCCATTTAAATGTCATGACTAAAATTTGGAAAATTATGAAAATTATGTCAACGTGAAATCAATGAACTATTCCTTTGACATGATTAATCAGTTAAAACGATATTTCTAATAAGATGTCAGGGATTCATCTACATATTTTTAAATACATTTGCATATACCACTTT
Source organism: Esox masquinongy (assembly GCA_016801175.1). Classification (NCBI taxonomy): domain Eukaryota; kingdom Metazoa; phylum Chordata; class Actinopteri; order Esociformes; family Esocidae; genus Esox; species Esox masquinongy. The sequence continues at coordinate 51,704 of JACXGI010000865.1, forward strand.
TAAAATGGATGAATCTTTAAATTAATACAATTACTGAAAGCCTAGGAACTGGTGATCAAATTTACATCACTGCCACAAAACGACACTGAATTTTAAAGGCCATGGATTACCTAATACATTCCCATTTTACCATACTTATATGTTACACAATCATTTGCAGTCAGCTGGACAAAAAAATTTACTGTTCTCAGAAATCAGCTGACTGAATAACCACATCCTTCTTCCAAATAATAAGATATGCAAAAAAGACAATGATTGTCACCGTTTTCCCGCTTATAGATTCTGATGAGGCATTTTACTATTATATTTTCCCAATGACCTCTACATAAGCGTATTGGTTGGCAGTTGACATTCAGAGCTGCCCGCTGGATGCACCTGTAGAAGCCATCTGGGTCGATGCAGTACGGGCTGCACAATCTGCCTCAGGTGCAATGCACACAAGTCACACACATAATCCACATGCAGACACGCTAGAAGGCATAGCGACAGACGCAGCCACCTGACAAAATTAGCCCGGTTCAACCACCGCAAAACCGCCCTAACCATGTGAACGCAGACACCCGACCCACATGCATCCCAAAAACCCATTACCGTCAAACAATTCAAATCATTTTAATTTCATGGCCACATGGGTACAGGAAGCACCTTATGTGACCGCTGGCACAGAGCAGTACCTCATGAGCTGCTTGGTGTAAGACAGGCCTGCAATCCGAAAGCCACGTACTGCCAGCGTGCGAACAAGGCCCAAAACTCCCCAATTCCATAACTCCATTGATAACCAAAGCTGCTCAGGGATGACATCTGGAGCTGGTATTTTATGTCGTTAGAAGTGTGCGTCATAAAGCAGTCAAATTAGCAGCCTGGCCTCCTCCTTCTGGCCTCCCCCTATAATAAAGTCTGGCATTGTGATGCAGCGCTATATTTTTTCTACTTCCATTATGTTACCTACAACACTTAGCCATATACTAAAAGACAGAGCTGAGACTGATTACCTCGTGAATAAATGCTGAAAAGCCAATCAAATATTTGACTTTTTCTCCACCAGCCAACAGCCTTTAAACTAAAACCGAAAAATTATGCCAACAGACAGATAATTTAAAAAAAGACTGATTTGTATGTTTACTTTCGTAACAAGAGTGGGATGCCAATACTGATGATTTATCGTTGACAGGGTTAATAGCTAATTCAGCCTAGACAGCACACGAAAGCCATGCATGCTTACACATCAAAATAACCAACTTTGCTTATATGTATCATTACAGAATAAAGGAGAACTATAACAATTGAAAAAATAACCTTGATAAAATGTGAGCTGCAGTCCAGTCACAGGGGTCATTGAGGTCTGGCCAGTCTGCCAGTCTCAAATAATAAAGGACTATCCCATTAATAGCCTTTTCATGAATATTACAACAACAACAGCACAGAAAATGCTTTGACACACTTTAAACCCATAATCTCACCCCCCCACACACACACAAATAGACCCAAAGAAACATGCACAAACACACACAAAAACCTTGCACAATTGCCTCACAGATAACAAAATGTGATTTTGTGTCAACATTTCTGTCATCCATGTGCTTAGGTGTGTTTGCTTCACTTAAGCTAACAAAGAAAACTGAAAGGCAAACATGCATATTTCAGTACTGGTTTTGATAACTTTGTAATGTGCCATCAGGCGGGAGTTGATCAAAGCAGATTGGTTCCTGTGTGGAAGCTGAGCTGTCTAGTGGAGCTTGAACGGTCTCTGATATTATCCTAACATGTTAAAAATAGCACAAGTGTTGTTTTACCATATCCTGGGCTGAGTCACTGCAAACAATCACTCAAGAGACAAGATTACAGGACAGGGATTTCAAAAAGAGGTTAATAAAACAGAATATGGGGATAGTTTCTATCTTGGCGGATTGGTCAGCAGTACTAATGCACATAAAGGCAGCTTAGCTGGGCTCATGCTAGGCAGAGAGAACACCAGTGTGTTCCATTTCGGAAAGGGTCCCAGCATTTGTGACACAGATGACATCGAAGTGACTCAGCGTGCTGCTGCCTCAAGTCCACTGAGAGTTGGTGCAATGAGGCAGGGCCTTAACCACAAATTCCATATCACAAATTGAGAGAAAAATGTGCTACATCATAAAGATGAATTAAGTTAAGGGTTAGGCATAAGACTGACCATGTGGTTGAGGTCAGGTTGAAAACAGTACTCATTTAATTACGTTGCCATTTTTATGACTGTGACTATGAACGCAAGAGAAAACCCTCCCTCTCTCTCCTGCCTCTATTTAGAGCCACACCTTCCAAAGTTCCAAACAATCCCACGCTGTTACCAAGTTGTATGTGCCATCACACCAAACCAGGGGAAAGGGGTAGTGTCTGTCCCACTCTGAGCAACTGTGACTGTTCTAAATGAATCTGCATATGTGATGGCTTTAAATCTCCTGAACAGCAAACACATACTGTACAAAGTAATACACAGAATTTTAAACTCAGGCATATCAGGAAAGTCTTCCCTACAGCAGTCCCCCTGACAGTAGAATATAAAGACTAAGTTTACCACTTCATGAGTACAGAGAACAACCGACAGTATATCAGGTTTACACACTGCCCAACAAACTGTGTGACAACGTTCAGTCCCACAGAATTCATCTTCAGGCCCGAAAAACCTTGCTTACTTACTGTCAAATCACTTTTTTTGGGGTGGTGAACACATGACCCACAGGGACTTTAAGAGGGAAGCCCCTTCCCCGCAGGGGGCCTTGGAGAGAAGGCGAGCAAACTATATCAGCCTCTCCAATCCCCAAGGATTCTGGGATTTATGTGCGTTTAAGAGCGAAGAGACAGGACAAGAGGGATTGCCGCTCAGGAGCAGGCCACGGTAAAAATCCCTGCGAGAGAGTGTAGGAGTGAGAAAGCTTGACTTGCGATTCCTGAACATTTTCACAGTTCCAGAGTTACCGAATCGGCGGGATCGATGGGGAGACTGTGATAGAGAATGAATGTAAAAGAGAGACATGGGGAAAGAGAGAAAGAAACAGAGCAAGAGAGAGGGCAAAACTAACAGTCAAGCTACACAACAGCCATCGACGTGAAGGCAATGCTATCAACCACTAAGGGGAACACTTACTTTGAAATCAATGAAAGCTGTAACCTGCCCTTGTTTTGTCGCGCCAATAACAGCATCCAAGCGCAAGAATCATGGTTTGATTAGCAATGGCTGACACACGACACACAACCACATCTTGTGAATGGAAACATTGATGGGAAAAATGGGATGATGATGGGAAAAATTTGAAACATTGATGGGAAAAATTGATGGGAAAAATTTGTTGGCTTCTAGTGTAGCGGGTAGAGCATCACACAGACACAAACTAAGGTGCAAGAGGAGGGGAGAGGAGAGAGGAGGGGAGAGGAGAGAGGAGGGGAGAGGATGGGCGGAGAGTGACAGATAAAGAGGGGGTGAGAGAAGGAAAAGCACACAAGAATGAAATTTACGTTGCAGGAATTAGACAGCGAGAAAGAGGGGAATAGTGAACAGCAGGTAGGATTAAAAATAAAAACTGTCAGCTGGTCAAATTCTCATTGGCAGATACAGCTAGTGACCCAGATAAAGTGGTCCGAAAACCATTGATAGTTTATCCAAAGTAACCAGGCTCCACAAGCAGTACATCCCTCCTTAGAAACAGTATATTGGAGTCCAAAATGGCACATAATTAAATTCAATGCTTCACGGCATAACTGCTTCATTGCGAGCAGGGTTCTAATCCTTGTCACTGCATTCCTACATTGCCAGAGGTTCATCAGTGGGCAATGCCATTTGGCTCAGCACCATCCTGGGTTGTTGGGGCAGACAGGGTTACGTTACCTAATTGCCCTCTAGCCATGGTGGTTAGCCGGAGAATGCAATCTCCTCTGGCATGTCGGTTCTCGTAAATACCTCTTAAACAGAGCAGTGTGATAAGAAAAATGGCTTGAGATATACGCATCATAAGACAAATTTCAGCATCTTCATCTTTGCTGGCTATTATTGTAATAAGTGTGAACAAATCAATTAGAAACATATAGAAGGGGTAATTCCCCATTAATGTTAGTAGTTTACCAGTAGGTACAGACTTCTGAACTACAATGATCTTATTTTATACAATTTGTATTATGAGACATGATATACAAAATCATAATAACATCCATATTAGACTATACAGTCAGAGACAACTGAACTGTCCTCATAGGACTCAAAACCAGATGAAATACAGACAAGACTATCACAGACACTGAGGGCAGTGTGAACAACAATATCACTGTCGCAAAATTACATTGTTGTGGGATATAGTTTAACAGCCTCTTAAAGGGTTTTGTCTCTCAAGCCCGCGGTCAACCAACTGAGATTTCAAAACAAGAAAGACAGAGATAATAGACCCCCAACACGATAGGATATTCAAACAGTGCGTCTGGAAAACCAACTGCATTTGGGCGACTGCACAGCAGAGTCTCAGGGATATTAAGACGGATTGTGTGAACTGATTAGATGGAGGAGCAGCTCTTGTCAAGGAACACTAAATACTGCTGACTTGCTATTGGATTATCTTCTTTCAATATGCGGGAGCTGATGGCAGAGGTTCCCGTGCCATGTTCGCGTTAGCCCCATGTGGGTGTTCTTTTGACAGGGCGGGTGCATGGTAGCCTACAAGCCCACATTAAGCTTAGCAATGGGCTAGCACAGAACAGCGCCAACCCAAGCCCGTCCCCAAACCGATTTCTAAAGAACATTCAGGGCCATATCTGGCACATAATTATTTTTGTGCAACTGCTACTGAGGGTGTCATGTTCTGTCTTATTATTTTGAACACTGCCAACACTGAAGTCATTATAAAGACATTCATTAAAACAACAAACCCAGTGCAAAGAATATTTCTACACTGTATATGAGTATGGCTGTGTTTCAGTGATTAACAATGACTGAAGTAGGGGCTGTTGAGTCAAAGTCATGAGGCGTGATGAAAGTTGCCACCCTCCTATGTCTGGGCATGCTAGCTTAACTGTCCAAAAGGGAGCCGGTTTAACCAGATACGTTACATAGTCAGGTTTTCACCTCATGCCACCAAGCCCTACTGCTTAGAGAATTACGTGAAGTGGGGCATGTACCACACCTTAAGTACTACCTTATTTTTGATTCCTAGTGCAAAATGAGATGCCAGGAAAGTTTAGTAGGAATAAGCCAAGAATTTTGATAAGAGGTAGAATGTATGGGGTTCAGACGCTGAATGAAAAACAAAAAGATCAGGAGGACATTCGCAAACCTCCCTCAGTAACACCAAATCCACACAATTCCTTACTCAAATGATTATGGTTTTCCCAGGGGCCCACTGCTGTGACCTTTGTCATTCACTTTGATCCCCTAATTGAAATTGCTTGTTTGTGTTGCTCTGGCATCTGCCAAGAAAAAGACAAGATTCAATTTGCTGTCGTCGCTTTACTCTCCTCTTTTGCTCTCAAGGCTGAAAAGAAAACAGCAATTAGTGGAGATCCGGAAATAGTATTCGGGAGGCTGTCGAAAAACGGCCAATTAGAGTGAGATGATTAGGAGCTCAGCAGGAGACTGAAACAATGTCATTGGTCATACCGTCGCCATGTCGGATACAGATTATTAAAAGATTTCAGGAGACTGAAGCAATGTCATTGGTCATACCGTCGCCATGTCGGATACAGATTATTAAAAGATTTCAGGAGACTGAAACAATGTCATTGGTCATACCGTTGCCATGTCGGATACAGATTATTAAAAGATTCACTCAGAGACACAAAGAACTAAAGCAATGAAGTCAATATTTAAGATGGTTTAAATTCAGAATCCAATCAATAGTTTTTGGCTGTCAAGATATTTTCCCATCTTCCCACTAGGACTAGCAGAAGTAAAATGAATCTTGTTTCGCAACATCAGTGCCTGTTAATTTAAAGTAACCTTCTTAAGCGCTACTCCATCATGTCTGAATGTATTCAAGTGGGATTCAATGTCACAAAGAAGGGAACACACTCTCCTGCTGAAGCTCCAAACAGTCGGTTAATCTCATGGTCTGGGCATTTTAGAAATGCATTGGCACTGGCATGCAATTGCCTCCTTGCAAACAAGCAGTATGAGTCGTCATGAAGACAGGAGTGATGGATCCGTGACTGCCATGGATATTCACGTTCTGCCTGCCAAAGGATATACCCCAATAAGGACCTCTCAGTGCCTGATTGTTTCCTGAAAAATACCAGACCATTCTTGTGTTGTAATACCACAACACTAAGCACAGATTGAACTCATACATTATTTACCATTCATTTCCATTGTGCACAAGATAATCTGAAAAACAACCAAAACAAAATAACTTTTGTTGTGTCACAAGCTTGATGTGACGACAGAAAATACTTAACTTCTGACTAATATAAAATATGAATAATAATGTGTCCAAATAGTTATGGTTACCTAAAACTGAGAGACTGTACAGAAATGGTTCACCCGACATGAGAATGCCCTCAAATAAAGCTGAGCATGCACTTTAATTTGAGTCCCAAAATAAGTCTAAAATAAATGTCGATTACCAAATACTTAAGGACCTCAGTGTACACAGGGGAGGTGATTCATGCTGCTCTAACGCCTACCTCTCAATTAACTAGTGCTATTTTTCTGAGGCACAAATTTCCCCTAAACTGGGTGTCTTTATGGGCAGCTCATTACTACACTTATTGACTGGCATGACAGCGATATTAGAACATTAATTGGAGTATCAGAACCAGCGCATTGGTGCATTGCTGACAGATTGTGTAATTACCGCTCATGGATACAGCTTGTGTACTATTAAAGACCAATCTGTCCTCATTTTTTTAGCGACTCCACAGGCTGTAACTTGCCATTTGTCAGCTGAGGTGCTGTGTGAAGCCAAGCAACCATAGTGAATCTCCCTGAGTTTAAGTACAATAATGGCTACACAACATTTTTCCCTTAGACAAATTGTTTTTAAAGTGACTGATGTCACTATTTTCAGGAACACATGTAATGGAAAATTACAGTGAGTTTACAGTGAGTTTTTGAACACATTACTGTGAACACATTTGTCATTACTGACAAAGTCCAAGTAAGAACAGAGAAATGTGCAGAAACCTGCTCAGTATTTCTCCAAAGCTTTTAATCTTTACCATTCACTCACAACGGGGACTAGTCCATATTGACATGTAGTGAGCTGTAGTTAAGCACTGTGAGGGATGTTCACAGTCAGTGGTCACAACATGATTAAACTCCAAAGTCAAGCAAGGTGACCAATCTCAAATGGCTTTTCAGCTTAAAGGCCCAGTGCAGTCAAACATTTTCTTTTCGTAATTTTGTTTATGATATGTTTATGATATTTCTACATAACTATGATGGTATTTTTCTGTAAAGTTGCCTGCAGTTTTTTTTTTTTTTAAATGCCTGGAATTTAAGCCCGTCAAATGTCTGTCCATATTTTTCATTGACAGGACATATTTTACACATCTCTATCAAAAAAACATCAAGAGCAAAAAAACAACCTATTTCGTGAGGCAACATGTGACTAATCGCCCTGTTAAAGTTAATAAACTCATACTTGTACTGGTGTTTCTCTCTCTGTGGGAGAGGAAACCTAGCCAGTGTTGGGGAACAAATGCCACAACCATAATGGTGATTTCATATTTTTATGGAGCAAAATGGAACCAGGCTAACATTCTGATGAACTACTGATCGATAAACATTCTGATTAACACAAGTGCACACATTTTATTACTGCATACGTGCATTTCACAGTGTAGTAGTTCCTTACCGGAAACATTCAAATACATACAAGATCGCAACAATGGAAATTCACCAGCTCCTTTCTGGGTTTTGTTAACTCAGCATCACTAGTCTCTCATGGAAACAAAAACATCTGACCTAGCTTTGGTACACGTTTTCCATCTCCCACTGACATTGGTCCAAGCGTTTGGGGTGGACAGGAAGTAACTGGTGGCTTAATCTCTTGGTTTTCAAACCTCTGGTTCAAGTACACATTGGCCCACACGTTATTAGTACAAACACAGGCAAACTGCTGTTAAGTGTACATAAGCCTTGGGATATGGTATTGAATGTCTTAAAACCACAGGCCTGTCCTTCTGTCATTTTGAAACAAGACCCGGCAGCAAGGGGAGTTTGTCCATGGGTGATGGCAGCCATCCCTTAGAGATATAATTACCATGTTCCTCTCATTATATGCAGTAATGCTCATCGATAAGTCATCATCGAATAAATCATTGGTTGAATGCTGCAGGGAGCCACAGAGAACCTTGATTTTACATGATGCTACTCCTGAAACAGGCTCTGTATTGACACGGCATCACTGTCTATTTCACTTGGTCTACTGTAAGTGTTGGTATTTAGATTGTTTTGATTGAACTGTGCTACATTACCTAACATAAGCAGCACATGTGGTTGATACATAGGCCCATTAAACAGAAGGTTGCCTCTATGTGCCATTATAGTAATTATTTCGGTTGGGGGTGGTCATCTTTGATATTAGAAATATAAAATCAGATTTGAAAAAATAACCATATCCTTTTTCCCTAGATGCATTTATTAACTTATTAAAAAGCTATTTTATCCATCCCTACCCTTGCCTCCCCGATTGACAAAAGATAATGGGCCATAATACTTTCATAATGGGCCGTAATGGTTACATACTCTATGCTTGTAATATTGCTATTTATAGCCAGCAGTTGGTACAGTCTCTGTACTTAAATATTTCTCGTCAAATGCCCTTATTTACAAAAAATGCAGGATAGTATATTAGCCTTTTTCCATTCCTTCTTGTAATACCCTTCATTCTACCGTAGTGTCTCACAATGGATTAGAACCTCTCCCTCAGCAATGCTTCTGCCCTAATTGCTCCAAAAATAAACACCTTCCCAGATAGCACAATGATATCTCCAATGTGACTAGTCCCACAAATCCCCCAGCATTGCAGTGAGGAGATTTTATGACTAACAACTAAACTAGCCTAACAATCTAACCTATCAATGACTTCACTCCAGTATCAGCCACATTACTTGGGTCTACAATCAGGATGGCTGGAACACTGACCATTTCAGAAACGTTAGCGAATCTTTGATTCCACAGTGCTTCACACAGCTGCAGAAAGTTCTATATTTGCTGACTGGCACTTCTCAATGGACATTTTTACATTTTAGTCATTTATCTGATGCTCTTCTCCAAAACGACTTAGATCCATTATTAATTGAATACATTCATATTTTTTATTCTCAATATGCAGTGATGAAAGTCAAGAGAACATTCCAGTAGGGTGACAATACCTTGAAATTCACTGATAACCAGGCACCCTGCATAAGTAAAAATCTCAGACTATTTTTGGAATATGGTGCTTATGACGGCAGATGTCGTTCCATTATAGACAACTATTCAATATTGACACCTTGTTCAATCAATCCTCATTAAACAGACAGAGCATAACCACAACAGTTATGGTGTTTTGATCTGGGAACCATGCTACCACATACACACGGGTACAACCAGGAACCAAAATAGGACTCTCCTACATGTACATGGATTTCCTGCCCGGTCACCTCAGTGTGTACTAAATTCTTTGTAAACAATGTCTATGCCCGTGTCTGTTTCAATGTGTTAGAGGCTGTAAACAGTGAATGTGACTGTGTCTGTTTCAATGTGTTAAAGGCTGTAAACAGTGAATGTGCCTGTGTCGGTTTCAATGTGTTAGAGGCTGTAAACAGTGAATATGCCTGTGTCGGTTCCAATGTGTTAGAGGCTGTAAACAGTCTCTATGTCGGTTTCAATGTGTTAGTCTGTAAACAGTCTCTATGTCGGTTTCAATGTGTTAGTCTGTAAACAGTCTCTATGCCTGTTTCAATGTGTTAGTCTGTAAACAGTCTCTATGCCTGTTTCATTGTGTTAGTCTGTAAACAGTCTCTATGCCTGTTTCATTGTGTTAGTCTGTAAACAGTCTCTATGCCTGTTTCATTGTGTTAGTCTGTAAACAGTCTCCATGCCTGTGTGTTTCAATCTGTTGGAGTCTGTAAACAGTCTCCATGCCTGTGTGTTTCAATCTGTTGGAGTCTGTAAACAGTCTCCATGCCTGTGTGTTTCAATCTGTTGGAGTCTGTAAACAGTCTCTATGCCTGTGTCTGTTTCAATGTGTTAGAGTCTGTAAACAGTGAATGCACCTGTTTAAATGAGTAACAGTTTTGCTAGAGTGAATTTGCATGGCTGTTTATGCGCATGTCTTATGTGACCCCCCCCCGCAGTATATTCAGCATGGTCATGCCTCAGCTACCATGCTCAATTTATTCTCAAGTGTCAATAACAACAGGATCAGACTAATCTAAAACTCAAGACTTAAGCTGGGATTTCATCAACTGCACATTATAGAACAGAACACGGCAATGTTACAACATAGGACATGGGAATGTTAAAGCACAGAAGAAAACTAATGTTATAGCACACAAAAATATAACGTTATAGCACAACTAATATTTTAACCCAGAACTTAGTGAGGGTAATGTCATGTAATTTAGCAGAAGGACACTAATGTTACAGTAAGGTTATAGCAAAGGACAATAAAAGTTGATATTTCATAATAAATCTTTGCCAGTTCAAAGCAGACAAAATTTCTCAATATATTTATTTAATTTTTTAACATAATCTGCATTTTAGAGTCTATATTGGGAATCTACCTTCTGGACACTAGATGAGGTCAGTATAGTTGAGGGTCTTTCATTTAGAGAAAAATTACATTCCACTATTCACAGATTGTTGCAAAATCACAGGTCTTACATCATATCACTTCTTACTATTCTGAGTTGGTAACCTGTTTATAATATAATAGGAATAAGGGGTTAGGGGTTTTCGGTTTACTGCCAATATATCATATCTAGGCGCTGTGTCCAGGCACTCCATGATGCATTATGCCTAAGAACAGCTCTTTGCCATGGTATATCGGCCATATACCACACTCCCTCATGTTATATTTGCCTTACACCACACCCCATTCCTAAAATACCTTTTCAAATTCACAACCATAATGAATAGTACAGATATGATAACTCTGAAAACTGATAAGAGAGAAACCAATTATAGATCATGTAAAACCTTTCGCAGATGCTCAAACTGACCTTTATCAGGAATGGCCCGTACCGTGAGTACAGGGAGAGTACACCTGAACACCCCAGGCCAGTGTTCAAGAATGACTGATTAGAACGCTTGTTATTCACCACAGTTTTCCGACAGCATTAGAGGGTAAACTCCGTAGCCTTTGCTCTTATGAAAACACCACCTACGAAAAAAAACTAACATCAGCACCAGCTTGCCTGAACGGGTGTTTGCAACTCAACCAGAAATATGGCAAGCTGTCGACTGCTTTGAGTCCCCCCAAAGGGCTAAGAGCAGACAGAAATAATAACGGCAAAGACTGTGGACTTGCCAACATCATCTGGTTATGAATCCACCTTATTAAACCGCAGGGAAAATGTATATCTTGAATTTTCATTCAAGATCTCAGTGGGATGTAATGTTAAATGACAGATACAGAAAATTAATACAACTACATCTTTCTAGCAGGTAATCTGTAAGTGGTACTACATGGAACCCATTGTAAATAGTTATGGATGAGAGTTCTACAGTACATTACACTAGTAATGGTTCCCTAGTAAAGGTCATAAAAATGTATGAAACACCTGATTTAAAAAGAATTGAATAAATGTAACAGCAGCATAATGGAGCAAGATATTCTCTTTTTTTCAGTCCTTAAAGATCATCAGATATTGACTGTATTATATCCCATGTTAGAGGGATATTTCAGTAGCAGGTTAGACCTAATTTTCCACTTACTTTTAGTTTTGAAACTTCATCCAGATAATTGTTTTGGTCTAAGTTCAATTTCTACGATTTATTTGGTTGTCTAGTTGTGCACGAGACGTAATGCAAAACGTCCCCACAATAAACTGCACAACCATCTCATGTCATTGAAGTCAGTAAAGGTATTTACATGCAAAAACCATTCTGTATTTCACCACAATGATCATCACAATCATCTTGCTTGTGAATCAAACTGCTTACTTTCTGCTTTGCCTGTCATAGGTGCACAAAGTATACAATGTCAAGCTTAATGAACAACCTAACAAAACAACCAAGCAAGATTGACATTAGCTAGCTTAATAACTTCTCTTAGTACCTAGTTTTGTCAGTATAATGTCAATACTAGCTATAATTAATGTAAAGGCTGTGGCACACAGTGGCGACTGTAAACCTTTCAACCACTTGTCGCTTGTCTTACCTCGGATCACTAAAGCCCACGAAACATCTACAAGCTTAAATTGATGCCAGAAGCCTCAGCCACCTTGAAGAGAACGCTTGAGGGTTCACTGGCCCAAAATGTCATTTTTACATTGAAGGTGATTTGGGATCAAACTCTGGTTGTCAAGCAGAGGGTGATTTGGGATCAAACTTTGGTTGTCAAGCAGAGGGTGATTTGGGATCAAACTTTGGTTGTCAAGCAGAGGGTGATTTGGGATCAAATTTTGGTCATAGAAAGTTGGTATAAGCCTAAATACTGTAGACATATCAACACCAAGGTTGCCCAACCCTGTCAATGGAGAAATTCTGGGCTGTACGTTTTCCCTTCAACCCCATTTATGACTGACCTGTTTTAGCTTTCATCCTGCTAAATTTGAGTTGAAGAGAAAACAGTAGCTCTCCAGGAACAGGGTTGGCCAGCACTGATCTACATAAAGATGTCACTGCAGACAGCTCCATCAGCAGACCTGATTGGCTGACAGGATAATGTAGAACCCATCCTCTTACCAACAGTCATTTGTAGTGATGGGCATTCCTAGTCTTTTTGGTCAGCCAGATCGTCTGGCTGTTCAACTGAGCTGGTTCGTTTGGCTTCTAATCAGCTCTTTATTTAAAATGCTTAAAAGAACCCCAAAACAATGAAAAAATGGTAAATCTTTAATGTAAGGGAGAAAAGTAGGCAAACATTATTTTAGAGCGTCAAATGCACGTTAAAAAAGGTTACATCTTACCTGTCATAAGCATTAGATCACCTGATGTTTTTTTTACTGACGTAACCCTACTGGAAAAATGCACGTGGAACACTGCGACGTGCTCTCCCCAGTATTTATTGATTCTGCAGTGCGGATTTAAGCACTGAATACGTTTCAGCCTTATCTGCAAATAACCGTTGTTTGAGTTAAAAATTAAGAAAATAAAGTAGACAAATGAACGTTTCTTTTCACCGATGCCATAGAGCTCCCAACGTTCAAGAAAGTGCCGTTAGTTCACGAACAACGTATCACTAGTCATTTGTTGATTATAATCAGGCTTGTGAAATGCAGTTGACCAAATGGTGCTCCCTCTCAAACAGTCTGACATTTTCAAACAGCTCTTATACAAACAAGGCATTAGCCTATTTTTGTTTTTTGCTTTATAATGTGGAAATTGTAATCCTTAAATCACATTTTGAGGCACTGGGCCTTTAATCGTTTGACAGACCTAGGCTATAGAAAACCTTTTTTTTTCTTGAGTCCCCCACAAGGAGCAATTTCTCAATAGACTGACGCTTTTAATTCCTTGAGGTCCCCTATTAGCCAGATAATGAACGTCATGCACAGCAACAAAAACTGACAAGTCCACTGGGCTAATAAATAACCAAACCATGGGCAATTTGCCATAGGTTACTGTACAGTCATTTGTCTCCTAACTGTGCCTTTAACTGACCTTTCTTCATTTCATTCTACAACGCGGGAAAGGGCCAGTGATACAAACGTGTCCGGCATTGCAGATTTCTATTCGTTACATAGACCTATTCCAAACCATCATTCAAGCGCCACGTGCCAATAATATGGTCATTAATGTTAATTCTACATGGAATCATTATGTCGGTTACCATCGAAAAACATCACGACAGAATAGCCTACATCAGGTCCTTGCGCCATCGTCTATTTTTGTCAACAGAAAAAGTAGTATAACATTTTCCAACAGATCTTACCACTTGCATTCTTCCCGCATATGAGGTGCTGGTAGGGCTGCAGCAGACCCCAAATCTCTGAGTCATTGTTGATGGCCTGTTCCAAGGACTCAAGAGTAAATTTGGGGATGCCGTTGTCCTTCTCCACAAGCGCGCTCCGCTGTAATCGGCAGAATACCTCCCGGAACAGGCTCTCCACGCAGGCGGTTAGGTATATGGCTGCGTGCTCGTGGACCCGGAGTGCCACCCGACTGTCAACCATCCACTTGAAAAACTTTCCCACCGAGAAAACCAGCCCGCATCGCGCCGACTTTCCCCGGCTGAACTTATCCCCAGTGCTCATGTTGTAAAGGGACAGTGCGCTGAGAGCTGCGGTGATGCAGTTGACAGAGATGGTCCAGGAGAGAACCATCTTGATGGCGCTTTGGATCTCCTGTTTGGTGCACTTAGCGTAGCGTAGGCTGAGCCGCTGAGCCTCCCGTGCGACCCTCACCAACGCCCGGCTGACCAAAGTCGAAAGCTTGTCCAGGACCTCTCGGGACGGGTTCCCGACACATAGCTCTTCTTCCTTCCTGAGTGCGCACTCCACCTCGCCGAGGCTCCATGGCACGTCCTCCAGCTCGGGAAGCTTGGCGCACTGGCCGGAGCACTCCAAGATCTCCGTGTCTTCCGCCAGAACGGTGTTAACCGTGTCCAAGCTGTTGTGTCGACTGTGCATAGATTCGGTCAGATGCCAATAGTTGCCCCCATGCGCGTATGACAGATGCGTGTCCGAGCAGCACAGCGACACGCTGGACGACCTGAAGGAGTCCGCGGCTCCACCATAACCGGAATCGAGCGTTAAATCCTCCAGCGTCCTCACAGCTGTCTTACCCTTGCCTGCCATGGCTGCACCGCATACTGTAGGTCTGCTTTTTCAATAAATGCCACAAATCCGATCCCCCTGTGGCAGCTATTCAACTGTCGCTGGATTTGTGAGTTATATTCTGCAACTTAAGTCACTGCAATTAAGTCACTGGTCTACCCAGTTTCCGCCTTTTTGCGTTAACTGGAAATATGTAATCAAACTGCTCTTTCCCCAACTTGTTAATACATAACCGTAGAGCGCTCGAATTCACAAGGCTCACAGCATCAAGCGCAGAAGACTAGTGCGTGGAGGGGAGGAGGGGCGACGGTCCGTGTACTTTTTGGCCAATGGTTTCTCGAATGGTAAAAAAAATGTAACTTGCAGACAACAAAAATGAATTGGCTTGATTGTTCTGGTTATACATATCAACAATAAATGTGTAACATGTAGATTACAAAAAGAAAATGGTTTAATATTTTGTATATTAACACTGTCATGCGAAAAAGTAGGTGCACGCCCTGTTTTATTTTGTTTTAGTTTTTTTACATTTGGTCAAATTTTTTTGCTAAATTCCAACCATATTAATTGATATAGTTAACTCAGTTGAACCGCTTTGAAACAATTTATGCAATTAAAATGAACAGAAATGCAATTTCCTTCTGAGGTCAGAACTAGTACACCTATAACTTACCATCACACAAAATGGCTAACATTGGAGTCAGGTGCACCAAAACAGGTGCAAATGATTATAAAAACAGAGTAATTTGGGTCTAAACTTCCATTAAGATGAAACTTGGTCTGGTGATAACGACACAGGTGTCTGGTAACACATCAAAAAGAACAAAATCAAAAAACCTATCCAAGGATTTCAGAAGAAAGATTACAGATGCCAATAAGTCTGGAAGGGGTTACAAAGCCATTTCCAAGCAATCCAAAGTAAATAATTCCACTGTCTGACAGATCATCTACAAATGGAGAAGGTTCCAGACCAATCTACATAGGACAGGTCGTCCCACCAAATTGCTATTAGTAGTCCCTAAAAACATACGGGTAACATCAAGGATCGACAGACCTCTCTTATGCTATTAACGTCGAAGTACGTGTCAACTGTCAAAAAGAGATTTCACAAATTTGGCCTACACAGGAGATCAGGGAAGAAACCTCTGCTCCTTGTGGACCGGTTTGAGAACTGCTGTGCTAGCTGACTTTGAAGTAAATATCTTTTTCTATATGTGAATTAAACGAACCAAGGCTTGGGCCCCAGGAAGTAATATGTTAAATGACCATCTCTTGACAAAGGAGACATTTCAAAGGAATAAATATTTGAATCCCTAAAGAATGTCTTGAACACAGTAGTGACAAATATTGGTCAACCTCTTGAAATTCAAATCTACTGTTCCCCAGGCACCAATACTGCAGATTACTTTTTTAATGAGAAGGAAGGAAAGGAAGAGTTAATTTAATTCCAAGCAACCTGACATCCTCCAAAGTATAGATTTCAAGATGCCCACAGCTGTTTTATCTGTTCAGCTTGTGACAAGAAGAGAGTTGAGGAGCTTATTGTTGTTAGAGCTTTAATTTAGATTTGGAAAACCTTCGACAACAGGTTCTTAATGATTCCCAATTAACCTGAGGCTGCATGGACAAAGCTTGCAAATGAAAACTTGTGATTTTAGTTAAGTATATGAAAAATGTTACAAACGCTTTTTACTGCATTAACCTAAAAGATGAATAATCATTCATAAATAAAATACAGTTCATAGGGGAACTGGGCTTAGACTACAGATTAAGTAGATCTGTCTATTAGACACAAACTGTCAATCCCAATCCAACTGTTCAGTAGGCTATCCTATGGTTTGATTTATGAATTTGTTTCAATGCAGGCATAGATCATTATAAGTCCATAGTATTTTGCTACAAATATGCATGGTCATAAAATATTTTTATTTCATCCTATCAAATTTGTTAGGCAAAATCAATCAAAGACGATGCTAGAAATTCTATAAGCAAGCACTGACTAGATTACTCAAATGTTGTGTCTATAATTTTGGGTTCTAGTTCTACGTGTGCACCATATGTTTTAGCCAATACATTTTTGTGGCTTTCCTGACAAACACAGAAAAGGATAAACAAGCTTTCATCATGATTTGATCTGCATTTAAAAATCTATAAACAGATCAATGTTGCTTTGAGGAAAGCATGAATGTCCATCGATAATCAAGAGCCATTTAATCATGGCCAGGCTGCAAATTCACACTTTGCAATCAATTATATAGTTAGTGACAACTGAATCAATCAAATGCCCATTCTTGTTTCAGCAGTTAAGTTGCTTATTAATATACCCAACCCAGAACCATTACCATGTTGAGCAATCATTACCATGTTGAAGAGGAGTGGCAATAGGGAAACCTCTGTAGAAAGGATAGAGCCAACAATAAATAGAACCTAGAGAGCAGCCAGGCTCCATGGGTTGGCCAGTCCTCTTCTGTCTCTGCAGGATGGCGATTATAAGAGTATATTAACTTTTAAGTCCATATCGTTCATAAAGGTATTAAAATGTTTTCTCACTCATGGGTGAAAAATATCAATTTCACATTGTAATCATTTACCAGACATATACAGAGCAATTTAAAATCATGCATACATTTTCAAACTTTCACTCTCCTGTAGGAATCCAATCAACAACTGTGTGGGAACAGGTGGGCTGTGGTGACAGAAGGAGTCTTCAGACAAAAACTTCAGGAGATATGCAACACAACCAGTCAGTTTGTGGGCAGCAACTGCAGGAGTCATAAGGTAGAATCTAGATGAGAAACATGACTAGGTAGATTTCGGACAGCTGGGAGTCAGTAGGTCAGGTGAACTGACCTAAAGACTCTTAGCTGTCAGGTCCCAGGTCCTGCTAAGATCCAACAAGATGCTACAGTCATTAGAGAGAACATACTTTAGATACAAGATCCCAGGTAACACAGGATAAACTACACCAGAGATGACAGACAGAACCTAGCCCTGGAACGACACCTGTGTCTAAGCAACTTCAATGACATATGCTCAGTGCACTTCTCACCAGTGAGCGTTGCATGTTAACCTACAGGTGTATTGGGGGTGAATGTAAGTAATCACACTTTACCCACATTTATGGTTTTATATCATATTTGACCTAACTTTTGTAGAAAAATGCATTGAAAGTATAGGGAGCTTCATTTTACTTCAGAGTAAAATAACTACCAGTGGTGCTCCTGATTGACTATGTAGTAAAGGTGGTAGAAAATGATAGGTTTATAAGATTTTGTATCAATAATTATGCATTTTTGTCCCTTCAATCACATATTGCTCAAAGAAACACAAGTTACACTAATATTTTGCTCTGTTAACATGCTAATGTTACATAATACTGGCAAGTGCCAAGCATGGGTTTAGCTCACAGGATATCTAGATGTCAACAATGGAATATTAACGGCAAAGCTATACCGCTGCATGTGCTGTACAGTGAAAAGCACCAATATGGCCTTAACAGTTGACAGAACATACAACTAGATCAATAGCTAGAACAACAATAATGAGGGAATCTGAGTCACACAACTTGCCGGAGAGATAGACATTTCTTACCTCAAAATCCATAACCAGAAGTAAACAAACACATTAAGGTTATTAAAACCCAAATCTAGCGGTCCCTTGTCCCAATCACATCGTTGCAGAGTTTGTCATATCAGAAGTTTTTTTTTTTTTAATAATAATAAAACCACATGACACCAATGACAACGAAACGTTACTGTAATTCAAATAACATTCAGAAGAGAATGGCAGATGCTTAAGAGCCAGCTGGAGAGTCTAGCTAACTATGATTAAACATTTTACAACTCATGACCAGTTCATTTACAGACATCATGTCCAAGGCTATAGATAATTCCACTGAAACAGTATTGCTGAAACAGTTGGTCAAATGAGAAGAATGGGAGTACATCCATTTTTGCATTATGTAGCTACAGCAAAACCAAAGGCATTTCAGAAACACTCAGCAATAGGTTGATGAACGGAATCAATGTATTTGAAGTTTTACACCATTGGTCAGGAACAAGGCCTTATATGGCCTGTATCAGGCCCCTAGTATTATTGAATTGTCAATTCATTTCATCTACTTCCATTACCTACTACACACTGCACAATTACTCGCAACAAACACTGGCAGTGCATTACCTTCAACACACATCATTTTGCCTACTCAACTGTATCAGCAACAACTGTTTTTCACCACAAACCATATCTTTATCTCTAGTCACTGTTGGAACTTCAAATATTGCTCCTCATTTGTGCATCTAACATCTGGTTTTAAAGTCTGAAAATATACTCTTTCATACTTGTTTTTTTGTTTAAATATAGTTTGTATAATTGTCTTATTATTTTTATTAATTGATATATGTATTTTCAATATTTGTATTTCTTGTGTACTTTCAGAGAAAGATTCCTTAGATGTTTTGGGAGCCTTCTGAACCTGGGCAGAAAATGCACAGCAGAACGTGGGATGCCACATCTTCGGAAAGTGGAACTTTTTAACAATATTCTTCATTGAATTGCAAAGGATGCTGACAAACACAGAGCCTCTTTCTGTTGGGCAAAACACAACCTTTTGTAAAACCCTCACAATTGGTTTGCACAATACACCATTCTAAAACTATTAAAGATGAATTCATTCTGGAGACTCAGTTTACTTGAATATCTAACAATTGACAAAGGTCTTTGGCATGCCATTGAAAATGAAGCAGAATTGTCAAACAACAGAATGGTGGAGACTATGAAGTGTGCCCAAAAGCAGGGTTGTGCAAACTAAAGCAACTACTATTTAATCACTTTGTAAAATAATTTAGTAGGCATATGGCTTAAATTACAAGGTATTACTTAACGAAGCGTTGACATCCTAGATGATGAATGAGCAAAGGGAATAGCCTAGGAAATTAGAATTTCTCAGATAACCTTTCATGGAGAACAGAGCAAGACAAGAAACAGAACAAAGGAATTTTCAATTATGATTTTTTTATCCAATCTGTTAAAATATTGACCATACACAGATCAAATGAGAAGTGATGAAACTAAGATCCACAACAGATAATTCCTTAGCATCAATAAGCCACTTTCAGAGTATTGAGCGATCCTGTGACCTGATAAAAAGTACCAGAGATCATACACCCATACAGTTTAGTCTAGTGGCATCAAAGTCTTCATCAGAGACAGAACAGGGATGGAATAGTGTTATGCTAGCACACAAATCTGTAGTAAATTCTTTGGTAACTGTAATGGAGAAACAGACACACCTTGTCCTCTGGCTGAGGGGAGCAAACTAGCCCTAAATGTCTTCATTTGGTCCCAGAAGATTGAGAGAACATTAGGGTCGGGCCCACAGCAGTACCCAATTTTAACCGCAAGATGTCCCTCCAGCTCCACTGGAAAGTTTTGGCTGCTGCATGGCTACGTCAGCAGGACTGCAATACATGACTTTTAAGGGTAGTTTGCATTCTGCTTACAATGTTGTTTTTCATATTGGCTATTAGAAGGCTACTAATAATAGTTATAAAAGTGACAATTGTGAATGCTAATATTAGTACATTTGTTGTATGGATTATCATTTACAGTATTAAACTTCAATACTTTTTTAAAACTATAATTATTTATAGTATCAGTACTGAGAGATTTTTTTTCATGCGCAAAGAAAAAGTCTGTTTTAAACCAGCCAATTTAACTTGCTTGCTCCTACAAACAAAAATGTTTTTATTAGGGAATATGACAAAGTTACAGACCCAGCCACAGACTTAGCTGATTGATGCTTTCGTTTCAATATTTTACATTACCCTTCCTTAATTGCCAGGTGCTTTTATTTAGAGTGACTTACAAGAAGCATTTTGAGCCTTTCTTAAGGACACAAGCACCAATTTTTAAAATTCACCTTAACCCTGAGATTCAAAGCACCAACCTTTTGGTTATTGACTTTAACCACTGAGCAGATGAGTGCACTGTGAACGAGGCCATCAAAAACGTGCTAACCTCTTTGGAATTAACCTGATGGGATTGTAGAGTATGTTGACTCAGAGAAGCTATGCATCTAAATCATTATTCATAATATATAATAATTCTTTATGGTAAAATAACTGAATGATTTAGCAATTACTTCACTAAGAGTTATAACTTTGTTATGACATTAATTTTAATCCACCATCCATTTCTCCATCCATCCATTAAATACATACTAGCAGTGAACCAAATCCTGTATTAGAGGCAGATAATCTTTCTTTCAGCTTGCATGCAAGTTGTCCTGCATTAAAAAATCATGTAAAATAAATAACTTACAATTTATTACTAGCAGTGAGTTAGATATAGAAATTTTGGGGTTCCATATGAAGCAAGACATAGCAGATCTTCTTTGACTGAAGTATTGTCCTTATCCAATCTCTGGGCTGCAGTGACATAGCTATATTAGTTTGTCAAAAGAAGATATTGACGTATTACTGTGTGTGTGTGTGTGTGTGTGTGTGTGTGTGTGCTGTATGTATCACATGTACTGCTGCAGCATGGCTTTGAAAATCTGTAGAAAAATCAGGCCCACTGATTTTTCAACAGAAACTCAACTCACAATCTTTCCTCACTTCAGCAAAAACATCTTATTACAATCTATTTTAATAATCAAAAATGTATTTATGATCCAACTTGGTGAAGGCAACATATTCACTTAAGATTTCACTTGATGAAGGCCACATCAATAGAAAAGGATGACTGCAATAAACATAGCTCTTTCACCAAATAATGCAGTGATGTGGGCCAACTCTACAACTTACTCAAACAGCAAGCCAAATATGAAAAGTAGTTGTTAAACTAAGCAGTGTGGAACTGCGGTAAATTGAACTCTTTCAGTTTTGACTTAACACTGGATTATTGGCTGTTTTAGAAAATAACAGTCCGCCTTTCATCACTGGCTACATTTTTTATTTTGTTTCACCATATATGGATTGTTTGTCACTGTTCATAATGATAGTTATAACTAATATGCCAAAAACATTAAACACAATGTCTATTTACAAAAATAACTTTCAAATCATAGCCAAACACAGTGAAATCCTTCATTAACAAATTCTTCAAGTCCATACTTATGAACAATAGAAAAAGTTTACGTTTAACCTGGACCTCTGTCATAAACCATATAAGTAGTTTCCTGCCTAGTTGGGACATAATCCAACTATCAAAACATAGCAGTGTGTTTGCAAGGATAGGGAAATACGTAACTCCTTCCTAATGTTAATTTTGGCTCCTTCTACTCTAAACTGTGGGTTTCTTAAGTTAAAAAGCAGACGCAAAGCAGCTAGATCAAAT
The DNA here is from genome assembly GCA_016801175.1 of Esox masquinongy. Lineage (NCBI taxonomy): Eukaryota > Metazoa > Chordata > Actinopteri > Esociformes > Esocidae > Esox > Esox masquinongy. The sequence continues at coordinate 73,928 of JACXGI010000865.1, forward strand.
GTGTTTGACTGAAGACTAAATTCTGCAGAGTTCCCCCACTAAAAGTATTTGGACTGATGTCGAGCTGTCATTTAAAGCTCACTTTGAAAATGTCATTTTCAGTAACATTTACAGTAAAATGTTGTACTCAAACATTATGGTATTAATAATTACCGTGCTCTTCAGCGAAGAGCAAGCCTGCACCTCATTTCAAATAGGCTTTTAGTAAAGAAAATACTCAAAATAACTGTCCAGTAAGCTTTTGCAGCCTAGCTTTTTCCTGGGGACACACAAGATCTAAGTGAGAGGCAGTGACACAGTGGAGAGGCAAGCTGGCTCTTCCATTCAAGCACGTTGTACACAAGAAAACATTTTAGCCTATACAAGGTAGAAAGCATACTACCACATTGTTCATTTGCTAACTGTATGTACTGATTAAGTAAATAAGTGATGAATGTACAGAAAAAAGAAAAGGAGGGAGGGGCACCTTATCTTTTTGGAAAACATTTTTAATATAGTATAATAACCTATGAGAACATCAAATTTCCTGCTGTTGATCTAGTGTTTTGGGGGGGTACACAAAAGTCAATTTAGCACATTTCTGCAACTTGTTGGTGTTGTGCTTATATATTTACAATACTGTTACAACTGACAAAGTCTGTACCAAGATGTCAGTCACATCTTTCTTATACAACATGTAAATCCCTGGATGTAGCCAACTCCCCTCTGCAGTTTTGCTCCAGAAATAACTTTAGTTGGTATAATATCTATGATGGGCTGATGTAGAATAGGTTACAGAACAGAATCACTGTCTGCTGGTTGTGTGCCAATTTATCTGCGTCATCTGTTGCTTCCGACCAGCTACAATGCAAAGTGTTATCGCATGCGGGTAAATCAACTATTTTAATTAGCTAAACTTCTTTTTCTTGTGCTTTTAAGTATGGACCCATTTGGTGATACATTTTTCCTATTGCTACAAAAATAGTCATCTAGCTGGAAATAATTTGGACAGTTAATTTGAATACATCAAAACACAATGATAGGATGACTGATCTGTATAGATTTGTAAACACACAAGGTAAAACTAAACACATAAAGCCCAGAGCAAGAGAGACAATCGAGACAGAACTATTAACAAAAACATCTAAAATATCAAAATGAATCAAAACCTCCTTCACACGCTCATACAGTATTTATCATTTCATTAAAAAAAATCCTTTATAACAGTTTGGTATTTTTAATCGAGACCTACACAGAGCATGCCACAAAACGAAAGGAAAAGTGTAAATTGTGAATTGTAGAGAGACTGGTGTAGCAGAGACAACTGTAATGGTAATTAACTGAAAATGAGGAGAAAGATCTGTGGAAAGATCACATGCCCATTCGAAACAGTAAAACATGTGATTGCATTTACTTTCTGAATAACATGTACCTTCTCAATATGCACATCATTTAAGTTTCAGTTTCATCAGCATCTCAATAAGGGCAAACAATCAGTCATTCGTCAAAGGAAAAAATAAGGCATGAACTTTTCTATAGTGAGTCTTTACAGTTTGTCAATCAATAAATTAATTGACAAATGCTCAGACATGTTTATTAAATTATGTTTATCCACTGTAACCGATGCAGATACCTCAATACCTGCCACAAACGGCTAACCACATCTCTCTCATATTAAGCTGGTCCAATATTCTTGTGCAGATGTCTATATGAGAAGTGCAGGGGAGATTAGCGGAGAGGGAAACTGATTGGGTCAAAATAAAGTACTTTAAAGAGATCAGGAGATAAAATCCTGAATCCTCTGCCCAGATTTTTTGGAAGACCTGTAAATTTTGGGGAAGTTACCGGAATCTTGCAACCTTAAGTGGCAGGCATACAGTATGCATTATTCCTTGAGTAATGTTTCAGGCTAATTCCTTGTGTGGTGTATTTTCTACTAAAAATGTCTGTCCTCCTAGGATGATGAAGCGAGTAGGAGCCTTGACAGGGGCATCATAGGATAGGGTCATGGCTTTGCCAGTGTTGCCAGGGGCCACCAGAACAATCATTCCCATTGCAGAGACTTTCAGTCGATGTAGTCCTCAGGTAAACACCCTAGACAGGCTGGGGACAATCAGGACTACAAGCACTGCCAAGGCAACCACTGACACCAGGTTCCAGCCTTCCTCGCTCTCCTGGGGGAGAAAGGTCAGATGACAGGGTCCAGTGGTCACATGGGTTATTAAATCATAATGAAGACAACTCGAGTTTTGACACAGATATCATATTAGCTCCTCGATTAGAGGAGCTTAAACAACCAATTTGCTTGGCTTTTGACAGGTCCAAATCCTCAACACATTTGACACCGGAATCCTTTGTCTCACAGTTCAGTAAATTTTTGCTTAACTGGGAGACACACACTTACACACACACACACTAATGTGAGAAGAGCATAGACTGAGAATTGCACTATCCATGTACACAGTATCCCTCTGTGTGTGTGTGTGTGTGTGTGTGTGTGTGTGTGTGAGAGAGAGAGAGTGAGAGATCCTCGTCTGTGTGTACCCAAATTCCCCACAAAGACAGTTAAACTTGAAAAACCAGTTCCATCCCAAGTTTTTTGGCCAGCCCCAACCAAGAAAAGATTTATTTACACGGTTAGGATTAGTGAAAAAAAATTTGGCATACAGTAGTGTTAAAAATCGGGTTACTTTTAGGTTTAGCCATTACCAATAAGGTTGATGGTAAGGGATAAGCTTTAGGGGTAGGTTAAGATTAATCATAAAGTTTATTACGTTATTGAGGTTAAGTTAAATTAAGGGTCAGGTTTAGGTCTACGGAATTGGGAACATGGTTTTCTGGGTTTTAGGTCCCCACAACAAAAGAAAAATGTGTGTGTTTCTTTTGAAGTAGTTAATGTCACACTTTAGCTCACCCAGTAAGAAGAGAATTACTTACAGCTACTCATCCACACAAACACACCTTGCATCCCTGCCATCCAAAAATGGACGACTGACACACTAAGACTGGTGAAAATGGCATGTCTATTTGCAATATAACAATAAATAAGACATTACTTCAAACCCCCAAAAAATATGTCCAACAGAACAGCAGAACATATGCTGGTCTCCTGGATTCTTCTCTCATGTGGGTAACACAGCAAAAACACTACTTTAAACACCGAAAGCTAAATAACGTACCAACCTATTTAGAATCTCCTGTGAAAACCTCTGATGAAATGGCCCTTGCTGAACAGCAAACCACATGCTCAAGTACTGCATGCAACCTACTTTGAAGTTAACCCAGAACAATATCTGTTAAATCTGGCAGAGTGAGAAGGGCACAGGAAGAGGGTGGATAGGGAGAGACGGTTTACGGAAACCCCAGTACCCGTGCTCTCTGGCTGGTCGTCTCCCTGGCTGCTGTCCCACCTCTGGAGCTCAGGCAGCGGCAGCGGGCGTTGACATATCAGTACTGTCATCCATCTTGGCTCTAGCAGTAAATGTCTGCACAGTCCCAACGGAGACACAAATGGACCACTGTGTCACTGTGTCTCCCTCGTCTAAGTGTGATGGACCACTCAGACGAAATATGCTTTTCTTTGCTATATGTGATGAAACCGCACAAACAAGTGTGAAATCACGCCGATATCTCTTCTCGCATCACTTTCTGTTTAAGTGCGACAGCTGCTCCGTTGTCCCAAGACAAGTTTGCTGAGTTGGAGCCACTCCATTAAGTGGAGTCATAGTAAACACAATGAATAATGCATTTGGAGGCTGCTGGGAGAGGCTGTAGTGTATGACAGTCTCCTCAGTGAGTCTGCCGTAACTTTAAGAGTCGTTTAGAGACACTCTTCTACAACAAGAGCAAAATCTCCATATATTGTATCAACCCTCTATGAACGTTATGGTCGTAGCCCATTTGGAGTTATTGAGGCTTTGGGATGTTTGACATCCGCCATAGCGGTTGTGTTACTGAGCAGGTTTTATTTTGATGAACAGATCTTGGCGAACATCCCAGCAAACCGTGGACGCCTGAAGGTCTTTCATTGGACCATGACACAACCTGCTGATGATCCGGGGACGTCCCGACTCTAGACTGGGTTTTGCCTGTAACTTATGCTTGAATCAGAGACTTTATTTAAGCGAAATAATGTGCACTTCCACAACAGAATCCTGGAAGAATCCCGGTGAATCCTAACAACACTGAACTACTTACTGGAAACCATGAGTACCAGCTACATGGCCAGTCTGGAGGTGTATGTGGCGTATTCTTCATCCAGACATACCCACCGAATCTGGACCTTCAGCACATAACCAGCTACTCTTGGAGGACATAAGAGTTCATTTTCTTTTCTTTTTCTAGAGAAAGAAAGGGCATGCCCATACCTGGTCCCCTCTAGAACGCCAGCTCCTCCCAACAGCACCATATCAGGGCCACTATTACAATCATTCCTATGAAGGGGATGGAGAGAACAGGGGGCTCAGACGGAGGAGTGCAGCTCTGGGGAGAAAACAAGGGATTTTGGGGGGAAATGGAGAGAGGAGGACGGAGGTGGTGAGATAGATAAAAAACCAAAATGAAGTTAAAAAACAACAACAAATACTTATAAGAAATGCGTATGTAAACAAAGGCATACAGACGTAAACAACATCACAAGGGAATTAAGACAGACAGACACACAGACAGACAAGTTGAGGGTGAATGACAGAGAGCAAAACAGGATGGAAGAAATAAAGAGAGAGAAGAGAGGTAGACAGATTGATCATTAAAAACCATCAAATTTTGTAAGAATTTGATATTGCCCATCGTGTTATAGAGCGGTTATGTTAAACATATTTGATAGCAAGAATTAGTGAGTTGAGTATAAATGGGTTTTGACCAAAACAAAGCAATGGCGACGATGACAAGGAGGGGAAAAACAGAAAGAGCACACCATTAGAGCACATCAAAGATGGTTAAAGACAACATGGACACCTTGTGAAATGGTTCCATCTTGTCATTTAAAGATCTCTGGCCACACTGAGAAGTGCTGCCGAAGACGTGTGGGGGAGGACTGAGGACCGACGGGGAGTGAAATGAACCACTGTGGTCCTCAGACTGAATGGTCAAAGTCTGAATCTTTAAGACGGACAGCATGAACGCCCAATCAAAACATCTCATCTGGAGGGCTTATTGGAAGAGTACATTGGAATCTTGTTTTAATCAGGGTTGATTTGTAATTCTTCAATAAAGCTCTGATTCAGCACTTCCTGGTTTTGGTGGCATTAGACAGAGAGGAAGAGAAATAAGATAGGGACAAGGTTTGCTTATATATGAACAGGGACAAACAGGGGAAAGGGTGAACTGCGCTGAGACACACTGCCCTGTAGCAATGCATGTAGAGAAGAGGGTGGAAACGGCCAGGGAACAGAGTCGAGGACACAAGAATAACTGACCACACTGAGACTAACTGACCACACACTGCCACTGCAGTCACAATCAGCAATGGAAGCAGAGAGGCGACCAGACAAGTCACGTTCCCACGAGACAGAGCTGTTTGACTGAGTAGCTGTTATTGACCCACATGCACACAATACTGACAGACTTGATTTGATGCTTAAAGAGAATGGGTTAGTTAGCACACATTTGCTCAAGCAAAACAGTGTGCGGTAAATGTGTGTGTGTTTTCCTTTCTACTTACCTGTTAATTCGCTTACCCACCTTCTTGGATATCACATGGATTTTCCCCTTATTGGAGCACTTGTTTTCAACAGCTCAGACACAAAAGAGCCCCTTTTTTACAACCCTGTTACCAAGACTGCCTTCACATACAAACCTCTCACCTGTGACTTCCCGCCGCACAACCTGGCCAGCTCCGCCCTGCAGTGACGCAGATCCTGCTCCAGCTCCGCCCTTTCCTTCTGGCTGCAGTCAAACAGCCCCTGAAGCTCCGCAAGCTCCCCCTTCAACCCCTCGCACTGAGACGGAAAGACAGAGGGGGAAAAAAACAGGCACAGGCAAATAGAGTGAGAGAGAGAGAGGAGAAAGAGAGAAGGATCAAGAGAGAAAATAGGAAATAAGAGAAAGAGGGGTAAGAGAGAAAGAGATGGTGAGAGGAGAAAGAGAGAAGGATCAAGAGAGAAAATAGGAAATAAGAGAAAGAGGGGTAAGAGAGAAAGAGATGGTGAGAGGAGAAAGAGGAGATGAAGGGCAAAGAAATGCAATAATGTTGGGATGTGGGTATGTGAGCGTCTGTATCCATACTTGTTTGTGTACTTGCCAGGCCCTGTCCTCAGCCAGTCTGAGCTGGTCTCGGAGGGAGAGGACCTGGGTGGGGTCATTCCAGTCAATACCGGTCTTGCCATCGAACGAGAAGCTCTTCTGGACGGAGGCTTCCGCCGAGCCCTGATCGCTCCCAGTCTGGGTCTGGGACAGGGTCATGTAGACGTCAGCCTTCAGCGGGTCCACGTCCGACCCAGCACCCACTTCCTTCTGGGCCTCGCCCCCTTCTCCCCTCAAAGCCAGGTCGGCCTCATTAGAGCTATCATCCAGAGAGATTCATGTGTTAGAAATTCATAAGTGTTGTGTGTTTATGTGTGCGTGAAAACCGCAGTGCAGTACTCGCTTCATTACAGATTCCCTCTCAGCATCATTTATTAACTAAGAGAAAGTCATAACTTTTCCAGAGTTTAAACATTCATGAAAATAACATCTTGTATGGTCTGAACACAGCATTGTATTACTTTGCTAAAACATAACCACACATTCCTGGAAGAGTTAAGATCAACAGTTTAAGCTCAAATAGTTTTAAAGCAGAGTATTGTACTGTTGTGTTGGGTGTGGTGTATTACAGTTCAGCACTGTGAAACAACTAAACACCCTTGGTCTGTGAAAACACGACTCGTTAATTCGGTCACAAACTTATCATACAACCGGGCTCCAACACACACAGACACACAATTTCATCTAGCTCCTCTTTCTAATCCAGACCCCCGTTAGAGGGTGTGTCCGGTAAGGTTGAGATCACATGCACATCACACATCCAAACACACAGATGATGAAAGGCATGTCTTGGAAATACAGACACTCAAAGGCTTCGAGAAATGCAACACAGCTGCATCATTACGGCCAGGAGTTCGAGGGATGTCGGACAGAGCTGCCCAGTCTCGTCTCTACATGGGAACACTTCGTGGCACATCAGGCACCTGCGAGCTTAGTCCTGGTTGTCGGCCTGGAGATGGCGCACTCCTCCAAGCACCTAAGTACCAGTCAATACTTCCTGGTTGAGCAAGCAGCGTGATGAGACGTAGAATGCACTGAAGGACACATCTTAATCCTCTGTCACAAAGCCGCTGAGGTATCGCTGCCATGAGACAAGGCCATAATAGCCAAATGGACGTCACAAAATTGGAAGAGCAGGAACCTGTTGTACAGTTTTAAAAAAGTCTTTACCTGCGGTCCCCAGCTTTTTATTCAAAATATCAGTTAAAAAAATGTGATGGTTGATGGACATGAAGACAGACAGATGGTGTGTCCAACTCATAGGTGTCCGGGTTTCTCCAGTCAGACAGACAGGCACTTTGGTTTGCAGATTGACAGTAGGCTCAGCCACTCACCTTGCTTGTTGCTGTTGTATCTGCTGCAGTTTGAGGCTCAGCTGTTTGTTGTCGTCCTTCAGAGTTTGACACTCGTCTATCAACGTACGACACTCAGCCTTCAGCTGGCCCACCTCACCTGAGAACACACACACACGCGCACACGCGCACGTGTGATGGCATGAGTGAGTGACGAGGGGTGGGGTGTTAAGGGGGGGACGAAACACTAAACCTAAAGTAGTAGTCATGGTAACAGATTTCACAGCAAAGGCAATCTGTACATAGGTTACAATATATGGAGCTGTATAAAAGGCTACATTCATACACAGGTAGGCCAACTGAATTTTTTTCCCCCACCACTTATGTCTTCTGACTAATCATATCTGATCTTTTAAGGTCAGATCTTTTTCAGAGCTGTTCTGGTCAGGTGGGCTGCCTATGCAAACGCGGACATGTTTTACATGTAGTCCTTCACTGGACATGTAATGGTGGTGAATGAGCGTGGAAGGGCTGAGAAAAATGTGATAAGCATCCCTTTGAACTCAACAGTCCTATGGCTACATGCTTCTCCTCTCTCAGGCGCCTGAGTGGGTGGATATGAGAGAGGATGTCGGCTCAGTCTACTGTGAGAACCTATATTACTATGTCCTTTCCTGCACTACACATTTCTCCTCTGCTTTGTGTGGCACAGTCACTCTAGGGAAATCTGAATCTCTGCTTGGCTTCGCTTGCTTGTACTCATAAATACACACACGCGCACGCGCACGCGCACACGCACACTACGGAGTTCCAATTGTCTTTTAAAACAACCCTTTTCCCCCACCACTCTCTTTTTGCGCCGTTGAACTCTTTTACTCAACAGCTTAATGAAAGTCGGGCACAACCAATTAAAATGGATGGACTGGCAACACAAGACAAACACATATGTACGCACAACCGCTCGCAAACACCCACATCCTTTTTTTTAATAAGCCTGTGTTCCTTTGTTATGCTACATAATGATATGTCATTATTATGAAGCATATATGAAGTAGACAGAGAACAAGCTATTAGAAGCTATGCTATTTCTTAAAGGTCTGTATGACAGAGGAGGACGGGCTAGCAGTGTGCTGTATCTGGGAAGGCTTGTGTTTAAGACACCAGACTCTCCTTAAAATAACCAAATGAATAAATCATCTCTGGAAAGGGGCACTGCAATTCATTAAAATCTACTATTAGTATGTAGGACAGCGTTGTTTTTTGAAATATAAATAGTGGAGTAGCAAGCCAAATGAGCAAATGGAGAACAAAGTAAAAGCTTTTCCCTGCATTCTGGACAGTTTGGGGATCAGGGGTTTTGGGGGGTTTCAAAAGAAGGGTCCGTTTTCCTTCTGAATCATCCCAACAGGGGCCAAGACAAACTATAATCCTAACATTCACCCTAAAATATGTTTCCTATGTGGTGTTTCAGAGAACAGACAGTGGTCAGGGAGTTTGTTCTTCAGGGCCCAGATGTTAGAGTTTTGTTGAGCAGTACCGGCATTGCTTTCCTCCCTCCTCATACTCTTCATGCAGATCTCCGCGCGCAAGGTGGTGATCTCCAGCTCGTACTCCTGGGCCGTGGTGCGGAGGCGCTGTAACTCAGCCCTCAGACGACACAGCTCCTCCTGCAGCGAGGCAATGTCGTTCTCCCTCTCCGCCGCTGCCTCCTCCCCGGCCTGCTGCAGCACCAGCACCTCCTCCTGGGCAGACCTCAGCTCCTCCTGCACCTCCCCCAGCTCACACTCCTTTTCCTCCTCCAGAGAGTCCATCTCCTCCTGGACCGAGCGCAGCTGGGCTGGAGGTGAGGGGGTGTTAGATACAAGATGGTAGGAGAGCTCGCCAGAGCAGAGCAGGGAAAAGGGAAGGGAAGAAATGTCTGTTTCCATTCCTGTCACTCAATGATTCAGGCAAAACGCAAGCAATGTCGACTTGTACAACAAGGACCTTCACACACAGACATGCTTGCTGTTCGAAATTAAGAGATACACACGAACAGAACGTAGGACTCCACGGCACTAGGTAGAGTTTAGACCCCAAACTTAACCAGATGGACAGTATGTTCTGGTGCAAACAAGGCAACCAACTAATATGAAGTGTGAGGTATAGTGAGGAAATTGTTCTGCACTGGAGAAGGGACTTCCTCTTTGGTTGGCCACAAAAGATGTCTTAGCTCACTAGAACTACAGATCAATTCTTAAGGCCTCAAGCCTGTACAAGGTTACACAGTAAACGCGCATTTTCCTCTTCAAAACATCCGTCATGGGAACACCAAACCCCTTCTGCCTTCATGTACAGTAACTCAGTCATATGGCCTTCCGCCTTGGGCTTGCTGTTACTTGGCACGCTTCTTAACTGTTTTCTGGACATTAGTTTTCTGTACGGTTGAATAAACAAGGAACCAGGCAAGCCTAGTTCGGCCGGCCCGCAATTTAAAAGGATGAATTATGTTGCCCTCCCTGGATTTGGACCCTGGACTCCGATGTGACAGACTGTGTCTTTAACCACTATGCCACTAAGCTATACATGTGCAGAGGTGTGGTGTGGGTATACTTCTGCATTGTTAAATCAGTTAGTCGAAACTCCACGGACCTTGAAACTAGTTCCATACATTAGCTAACATCCAAACCAACAACAGGCTTAACAGGATTGCTACACTACATTCAACGCCTTAAATTAGAAAGAGTTTAATGTAGATGGCTAATTAATTAGCTAGACAGTAATAAACAATGACTCCAATCATTCCATGGCTATTGTTGCTTTAGAAAACAATGACATTTGAATAGCCAACCACTACGCTAGGTGAACTACAAGGAAATCGAAAGCATTGGCTGAAACTCAAATCGCATACTACATACTACGTATTATATGTATTTCGCGGATGATGGTGAAGTACGTGCTGTTTTGTATATGAGCTAGTATGCCCGTATTGGGACCGATGGGGACATACTACCTCGTCAGAAAAGTGCGTCTCGACATTAGATAGTTTCAAGGTTTATTTGTCAAATGCACCGAACAACATAGCGTCATCCAGCACAATGAAATTCTTGTGACATGGCACCCGACAACTACGTAGTGAGAGAGAGAAGAAATAAGCAAAAAACTAGGCAGTGAATGCAGAGCCGTTGTCAGTGCAACTTTTCTCTATGGTGCACCAGAAGTGTAAACATTTTGTCGCGGATTAACATCACGCCAAGTTTGAATATTTAGAAAGACACCATTAATCATTGTGTTAAACTGACTAACGTTTCTTAAGTTTACTTCCACCACAAATATCATCTATGAACTGTATGGCTATTGCCACTGGCCGTTTTAATGGCTTATTAGCCAGTAATAGGCTTACTAGTGTCTACTAATTTACTACTTGGAATGGTCATAAGAATTCAGCAATTGCTAGCGGGACTGAAGATGAACTTTACACTGCCAGAGCTATTTAATTTCATGGCACAACAATGTTTGTTTTTCTTCATTCATTCGTGAATGACAATGATAGAATAACTATCAATATAGGTGACGATAAGTGACTCGTCAAGTGAATAGACGAGAGAATCGTGGAAATCCCTCCTCTATTACTGCGCAAGGGGTTGTGGTCTATATTACCCCAAAAAGCAAGTACGGATGCGCACTTCAAAAATACACCAGAAATAGTCGCAATATAGCCGTAAACAGTTTTGTTTTTGGCTTACTATAATGTAGCTATTGCAGCTTGTAGCTAGTGAAATTTTTGTCTATCCCGAACAAATCCTAAAACATACTTTGTTCTGTCCGTGGCGAGGTTCCCCAGGTGACAGTCCGCGTCTTTAACCACTACACTATTTAACAAGGGCTAGTCAGTCAGTCACTCAATCAGTCAGTCAGAAACTTTCGCTCTTCTTGGCTGGCTCCACTTACGCCGTCCGGGAAAAAAAATGAATTTTCCAATTACTCTCCTTTCACCCCTACTTTCACATTACCCCCTAATCTGCTTTCCAATAGGGACAATGAGCCACTACAAGACAGAAAACCTCTCCCCACACCTGTCATTTTTGTTATTGAAAGGGTTAGGTAGTGCTGTTCTGAAAAACACAATTAGACGCAACAATAACTGCCGTTTCTAAACTACACCCCCAGATGGCAGCAGAGACCATACGACCCCACTATGAGAGGGGAGCCATCATTAATATCGGAAAGTTACATTCATTTGTAACTTTCACAAGGACAATTTAGAATGATATAAGACAGTAAAGGAAGATTGTGGATTACGTTCATTTATCAGAATGCTTGTGCGTGGTACCTTGCAGTCTCTGGATTTGTCTGGTAAAGCTCTCTGCCTGGTTGGCACTGGCCATGCGTTCATCTTCCAAAAGACCTTGGAACAGAGGAAAGAGGGAGGAGGAGAACATGAAAAGGGGCTGATACAAGAAAAAGTTAATATGTATTCATTCAGCTCATATAGTGCATAGGATTCAGCAGAATGGACCACAGGCTAGAGGGGAAGAGACCACGGCATCTCTCATCAAATGGGTTGTGAGATGGATAGGAGGAAAGAGGAAGAGAAAAGGGTAACACCTTATTTGGAAAGTCAGTCTGTAGAGACTATACATACTGTCTACAGACTATCAATATCATTTACATTTATGATCTATTAACATTAACTTTAAACCTGATACAATCCCTAACTTAAACCCTAAACCTTACCTATATATCCATAACCCTCACATCCATAACTCTTACAAGCCTAAACCTTACCCAAATATCCATAACCCTGACACTTATTGTAACCAAAACTTCAAGTCCCAAAAACCATGGTACCCCAATCTACTCTGAAACATCCTGTATACATTTTGTGATCTGTCACAGGTTTTAAAGTTTTCTTTTTCTAAAATTTCCTCCAAAGACTACTTGTTGGCATATGCAGCAAGGACCACTGTTTCCTACCTAGTTTATTACTGAAAATGTTTGGTTTGCCATTACAAAAAGAGATGGGTAGGCTACCATACATATTACTGCTCTTTTGTTATTAGCAACCATTGATGATCCTTTAGGATTACATGCAACAGAACTGGCAAAAATATAATTCAGTGTCCCAAATGGCATTTACATCACAACAGGCCTTGATCAAA